>PVKP010010688.1:0-63945 GCA_004027715.1 Plecturocebus donacophilus | reverse complement strand
GGTTAAATAGAGGTTGTTCAGCCTCCAGTGCTACAGGTAGACAGACAGTAAGTGATAGCTTGCTCATTCCACGTAAAGAAATCTCCATCCCTCATTTGAGGTTTCTCAGTTGAGAGATACATTTTTCTTTTCTTTTCTTTTCTTTCTTTTTTTTTTTTTTTTGAGATGGAATCTTGCTCTGTACCCCAGGCTGGAATGCAATGGCACGAGCTCGGCTCACTGCAACCTCCTCCTCCCGAGTTCAAGTGATTCTCTTGCTTCAGCCTCCTGAGTAGCTGGGATTACAGGCATGCGTCACCATGCCTGGCAAGTTTCTGTACTTTTAGTAGAGATGAGTTCCCCATGTTGGTTAAGCTGGTCTGGAACTCCTGACCTTGTGATCTACCCTCCTTGAACTCCCAAAGTGCTGGCATTACAGGCGTGAGCCACTGCGCCCGGCACATTTCTTTTCTAATAGGCTGACAACTAAAATGGGCATATTCTTCAAAGGAGGCCATTGCTCATTAGACAGAGGCACACATCTAATAGCCACTATTAATTTAAAATTGCTGGCCTAATAACAACTGCAATATCTGTTTAACAAAAGTGTATACTCACTCAGCATTGTAAAGAACTTTAGTCAATATATCTCTATATAGGTAATTTCCAAATATATATTTCTATTCTTGTTTTTTTTTTTTTTTTGAGATAGGGTCTTGTTCTTTCACCGTGGATGGAGTGCAGTGACGTGTTCACAGCTCACTGCAACCTCTGCCTCCTGGGCTCAAGTGATGCTCCCACCTCAGCCTCCTGAGTAGTGGGATTACAGGCACAAGCCACTACACCCAGCTAATTTTTGTCTGTTTGTTTGTTTTGTAGTGATGAGGTTAACCGTGTTGCCCACGCTGATCTCTAACGCCTGGATTCAAGTCATCTGCCCACCTCGGCCTCCCAAAGTAGTGGGATTATAGGCTTGAGCCACCATGCCCAGACAACAGATTTATATTTCTAATTCAAGTTTACATATTCATTCTTTCTCTTGTATCCATTCAATCAAATTCTTCAGCACGTCCTATGTGTTAGGCATTATGCTAGGGGGCAAACAAGACAAACATGGCAGCTACCCTCATGGAATTTGCATTAACAAAAGTAGGCAGACATTAAAAAATTGTAAGTTGGTTAGGTGTTATAAAAGAAAACTGGGCCAGGCATGATGGCTCATACCTGTAATCCCAGCACTTTGGGAGACTGAGGCAGGAGGATCACTTGATCCCAGCAGTTCAAGACCAGCTTGGGCAACATAGGGGTGACTCTGTCTCCTAAAAAATAAAATAAAAACCTTAGCCAGGTGTGGTGTTATGCACCTGTAATCCCAGCTCTTTGGGAGGCTGAGGTGGAAGGATAGTTCAAGCACAGAAGATTGAGACTGCAGTGAACTATAATCATGTCACAGCACTTCAACCTGGGTGACAGAATAAGACCTTGTCTCTGAAAAAAAAAAGACTGCAGGATATTGATATTACAGGAGTCTATGAGAAGTTCTGTCTTAATTGAGTTTGAAGAAGTGACATTGAAGTGAAACTTGAAGGATGAAAAACTAGCCAGGAACATTCAGGTGAGTGTGCAGAATGAAAAAAAGGAACAGGGAGGAAATACTTAGCAGAGGACACAGCATATGCAAGGAATGTTAGGTAATGGGAGAGACTGACTGGAGATGAACTTATCAAGAAGGTCAGGTATTGGTTGAGTCCCATCATTCTCATCACCAATATCTTGCCTGTAAGAAGTTTGATTGCAGGTCTATTTCCACAGAAGGCTATTGGCAGGCCTTCCAAAATGAGCTGAGCAGCTTTACCTTGATCCTGGATCTGACCCTCAACTGGGAAACTGAGTTTTGAGAGCACACAGAGAATGAGTGCTGTATTGCTATTAGAACCACTTTAACTATGAGATGGGAATGGTTTAAGATGTGATAAAATAGGAGGAAGAGTTAATTAATGGGCTTAGAAAAACAGAAATAATCATAGCTAGGAGAACCTGAAAAATATGGTTTCCTGAAAGCCAAATTCTTGCCGAGATCACACTTGAGCCCATGGAATTTCCTACTGATTGGAATGCCTTCTGCTTTTCTCTGGCTGAAACATTAGTACCCCAAGTTTTACTATCAAAGACAGGATAATGACAACAATATTTATGGATTAAACATAGAAAGCACTGACAGTCTTTCCAAATGAAGTGATACAGCATATACCATAGTTCTTATATTTCTTTTTGTGCTTTATTACATGCATGTATTGAGTCTATGTATCTGTAACTTTACTTCTACTATTTCAGTTAATCTTCAGAACAATTCATATGGTTGGTATTAACCCATTTATGCCTAGTGTTCCATTATTGGAATGCTAAGCTTGTGGGAGTTATATCCTGCTGCTCAAGATCATTGCCAAGTTCTGATTTTTCACAAAAAAATACTGCAAACTCCAGCATAAATAGGTTAATATTCCTCCCTCTTTCCTGTACGGGTGAAAAAATTGGGAATCAGATAGTCTCAGTGCTTGGCCAGAAATTACATAGAAAGTGACAGAGTTAGAATTCAAATTTGATTATGTCTGACTCCAAAGCCTATGTTGTAGCCACTCCAACCCACTGCCTCTAACAGTATAGAGGCATAGTATTCTTAAAAATATATTTTTAGAAGCTTTAACATGTTAAGCTTAGAATTGGAAGCAGTGATGTTTTCAATAAATTAATCCCAGACAGTCCAGTTAAGAGCAAGGAATTTGAAAATGTCGTTTTATATTGAAAATATCCTGGAAAGTTTCCATTACTCTGTGGTTCTGTGACATTATTTCAGTTGGTTCAACTTTTAATAAAAAGAGAACATGGTCAATAAAATGCTCTTTTCTACAGGAAGGACCACATTTAGTGATGCTTTTACAGTATTACTCATGCAAATCAGTAGGACTTAAAGATAATTTTCCCCCTATTTCAGGGATAAAGTAATAATGATTTTTGGAGGCTATGCATTTAGTTTAGAGATGCTAAGACACAATTATGCTTTATAAAGGTAAGTTCTATGAAAAAATCTTAATGACATAATCAGAGCCATTTCTGTAAGACTTATCTCACACTGTATTTAATTATTAATAGCTTCCATTGTGCTTTACAAATGTATGTCCAAATATTTCTTGCACATCAGCTTTCAGTCAGCAACAAATAAAAGAAAACACACACAAATATTTCTTCCACAATGCAATGTGAGACTATTAAATTCTATTTACTTGGCTAACAGCTAATCTAGTCATAAATATGAAATTAATCAGTCAGAATAGTAAAGGAGCAAAATATATTGAAAGAATGAAAGGTATTATACTTAAATAAGTACATGTCATTGGTTGTTTATAACTTGCTTCCCTTATAAGCCTATTAATTACTAAAATATAGTATTACACTAACATGGTAAATATGATTATAATTTAAATTATTTTTATGGGTATATAAAAAGAACCATTAAAATTAGTACGAGTTAACTGATGAACCCAAGAATTGTAAATAGTTACTTTGGCATATTTATATTCCTATTTTTTACAGGTATGCATAAACACCATAGAGAAAATGTATTTCACACATGTGAAACATAATTCCTGTGGCTGCCACATTTTCATGTTGATAGTCATACAGATCTTCTTCCTACCTAGTTCTTGATTTTAAAAAATTGTTTAAATAAAAAATACTGTGCCAGATTTGGTGTGAACTAAAATCAGTTTCTGTAAATCAGCTTTTGTAAGCTTTTGAAAGCCCATCCTACTTTGTCTTTTCCAGGTGATAGTTGTGTAGTTTATGTTAAGGGTTTAAAATCAGAAAACCCAAATCTGCTTCATTTCTGAGCCTTTACTATCATTTAAAGTAAATTTATCTCCTGAGATCATATGATGCAGAGGTGGAGAGCAAGAATTTTAGAGGCTTTCTGGCTGAGTTTGAAATCCAGCATTGCCACTTACTGACTCTGGGATCTGGGGCAGGTTACATAATTTCCCTGTATCTCATTTTCCTCATGGTGATGATTGTAGCAATATATATGTCATAGGGTCACTCTGATAGTAAAGTAAATACTAGCACCAAGAATACAGAAGATAAATATAAAAAATATTATATTAGTCATGATAGTCATTATAAATAATGACTACATGTAATATAGTCATTAATATAATGTAATTATAAATAATGACCATATTATATAAATTTTATATTTATAATATAAAATATATTTTATATAAATATTCATTATTATATAATAATGACTATATAAATTACATAAATAGCCATTATACAACCCAAGTTTTACTTAATGGGTACTGTATTAAAGTATAATACATATGCAGAAAGATACTCAGAAGTGTTCAGCTTACTAAAATTTCATAAGGTAAGCTAAACAATCCTGTATAGCAAGCACACAAATTATAAAAGAGAAACTAGTTCACTCAAAGCCCTCCTCATATCCCCTTCTAGCCACTACCTCTAAAGATAACTAATATTTTGACTTCCTCTTAGATTCATTAATAGCTATTTTTAAACCTTGATATTATAGCAATTGATAAAAGGTTTATTATAGTAGCCTGTTGTTTTTATTTAATATCAATACTTAAATCTGTTTGCAGATTACTCTTTTAACATCTAGTTATATTTTATTTTCTAGGTTAAAAAAGCTCCTTGAGCAAGAAAAGGCTTACCAAGCCCGCAAAGAAAAGGAAAATGCTAAACGGCTCAATAAACTAAGAGATGAGCTTGTCAAACTCAAGTCCTTTGCACTCATGTTGGTGGATGAAAGACAAATGCATATTGAACAACTTGGCCTGCAAAGCCAGAAAGTACAGGATCTTACTCAGAAGCTGAGGGAAGAAGAAGAAAAGCTCAAAGCCATTACTTCTAAATCCAAAGAAGACAGACAGAAACTGCTCAAGTTAGAAGTGGACTTTGAACACAAGGCTTCGAGGTTTTCTCAAGAACATGAAGAGATGAATGCTAAACTGGCTAATCAAGAGTCTCACAATAGGCAACTTAGACTCAAGCTGGTTGGCTTAACCCAAAGAATCGAGGAGCTAGAAGAGACCAACAAAAATCTACAGAAGGCAGAGGAAGAACTTCAGGAATTAAGAGATAAAATTGCCAAAGGAGAATGTGGAAACTCTAGCCTCATGGCAGAAGTGGAAAATCTTCGAAAGCGTGTGCTTGAGATGGAAGGTAAAGATGAGGAGATAACTAAAACTGAATCCCAGTGTAGGGAACTGAGGAAGAAGCTGCAAGAGGAAGAACACCATAGTAAGGAGCTGAAACTTGAAGTTGAGAAGCTACAGAAGAGAATGTCTGAATTGGAGAAACTGGAAGAAGCATTTAGCAAGAGTAAATCTGAGTGCACCCAGCTACATTTAAATCTGGAGAAAGAAAAGAACTTAACCAAAGACCTGCTAAATGAATTGGAGGTGGTCAAGAGTCGAGTTAAAGAATTGGAATGTTCTGAAAGTAGATTGGAAAAGGCTGAATTAAGCCTAAAAGATGATCTTACAAAGTTGAAGTCATTTACCGTGATGCTGGTTGATGAAAGGAAAAATATGATGGAAAAAATAAAGCAAGAAGAGAGAAAAGTGGATGGACTCAATAAAAATTTTAAGGTGGAACAAGGAAAAGTTATGGATGTAACTGAAAAATTAATTGAAGAAAGTAAGAAGCTTTTAAAACTAAAATCTGAAATGGAGGAAAAAGTATACAACTTGACAAGAGAGAGAGATGAGTTGATAGGCAAATTGAAAAGTGAAGAAGAAAAATCCTCTGAATTAAGCTGCAGTGTTGACTTATTAAAGAAGAGACTTGATGGTATAGAGGAAGTGGAAAGAGAAATAACAAGAGGAAGGTCACGAAAAGGGTCTGAGCTCACCTGCCCAGAAGATAATAAGATTAAGGAACTAACACTTGAAATTGAGAGACTGAAGAAACGTCTTCAACAATTGGAGGTGGTCGAAGGGGATTTGATGAAGACAGAAGATGAGTATGATCAGCTGGAACAAAAATTTAGAACTGAGCAGGATAAGGCCAACTTCCTCTCTCAGCAACTAGAGGAGATCAAGCACCAAATTGCCAAGAATAAAGCAATAGAGAAAGGTGAGGTTGTGAGCCAGGAAGCTGAACTGAGACACAGATTTCGGCTGGAAGAAGCTAAAAGTCGAGACTTAAAAGCTGAAGTACAAGCTCTTAAAGAGAAGATTCATGAATTAATGAACAAAGAAGATCAGCTTTCTCAGCTCCAGGTAGATTATTCTGTACTTCAACAAAGATTTATGGAAGAAGAAAATAAGAACAAAAACATGGGGCAGGAGGTCCTCAATTTGACCAAAGAGTTGGAGCTTTCCAAGCGCTACAGCAGAGCTCTTAGGCCCAGTGTGAATGGAAGAAGAATGGTGGATGTTCCTGTGACATCAACTGGAGTCCAGACTGATGCAGTCAGCAATGAAGCAACAGAGGAAGAAACGCCAGCTGTATTCATACGGAAATCCTTCCAGGAAGAAAATCATATCATGAGTAATCTTCGGCAGGTGGGGTTGAAAAAACCTATGGAAAGGTCCTCCGTTCTAGACAGGTATCCTCCAGCAGCAAATGAGCTCACTATGAGAAAGTCTTGGATTCCATGGATGAGAAAGAGGGAAAATGGCCCCTCAATCACTCAGGAGAAAGGACCCCGAACAAATTCCAGTCCAGGGCACCCAGGAGAGGTAGTCCTTTCACCAAAGCAGGGCCACCCCCTGCATATTCGAGTGACACCAGACCACGAGAATAGTGCTGCGACTTTGGAGATAACAAGCCCGACATCTGAAGAATTTTTTTCTAGTACCACTGTCATTCCTACCTTAGGGAATCAGAAACCAAGAATAACCATTATTCCATCACCAAATGTTATGCCTCAAAAACAAAAAAGTGGAGATACTTCTCTTGGCCCAGAACGAGCCATGTCCCCAATCACAATTACTACATTTTCCAGAGAGAAGACCCCAGAAAGCGGAAGAGGCGCGTTTGCGGACAGGCCCACATCCCCTATTCAGATAATGACGGTGTCTACATCAGCAGCGCCAGCTGAGATTGCAGTTTCTCCCGAATCCCAGGAAATGCCCATGGGACGGACTATCCTCAAAGTCACCCCAGAAAAACAGACTGTTCCAACTCCAGTACGGAAATACAACTCCAATGCCAACATCATAACCACAGAGGACAATAAAATTCACATTCACTTAGGATCTCAGTTTAAACGATCTCCTGGCACTTCAGGAGAAGGAGTCAGTCCAGTTATTACTGTCCGACCAGTAAACGTGACAGCTGAAAAAGAGGTTTCCACCGGCACTGTCCTTCGCTCTCCCAGGAACCATCTCTCCTCTCGGTCTGGTGCGAGCAAAGTGACAAGCACTATCACCATAACACCGGTCACAACGTCATCTGCTCGAGGAACCCAGTCAGTGGTGAGTACAAGAGGCACCAAAGGGCAGGCCCGTGGAGAGAGGGAGACGTGAGTAGTAGGACCACCCCAGCAGCCACATGCCTCTCATGCTGCTGGAATCCACCAACCGATGCTTCCCAGAGGACCATCCACACCGAGAACTGAATGTAAAAAGTGGCCTAGTAGTTTGATAAATTGGGCCAACTCTGAGGGAAAACTTCACTTATTCATGTACATTATGGAGATTGCTATAAAATACTTGCAAAGGTGGCCTCTTTGAAATGGTAGCCTATCGTAATCAGAAGGTTTAAAATTTCATTTTAATGTTTAAGATACTTTTGGAGATGGGGGAAATGCTCTATATGCAAGAAGAATGAAAATTGTTCCTAGATTATGTTTCTATAAACTAAAATATTCAATATGTGGTTATGTATGGCTACAGTCATATTTTATCCCAAAATAAGATGAGATTTTAATATCAAAAACTTTTTTTAAAGTAAAAAAGAAGTGAGTTTATATGTCTAAAAACTGTATTTTGTTTAATCCTATCTTGCAGAGAGCAAGTTCTTCATAAATATTTATTTAATAATTAGCTGGGGCTGGGCACAGTGGCTCATGCCTGTAATCCCAGCACTGTAGGAAGCTAAGGTGGGTGAATTACCTGAGGTTAAGAGTTCAAGACCTGGCCAACATGATGAAACCCCATCTCTACTAAAAATACAAAAATTCGCCTGGTGTGGTGGCAAATGCCTGTAATCCCAGCTACTTGGGAGGCTGAAGCAGGAGAATCGCTTGAGCCCAGGAGGTGGAGGTTGCAGTGAGCTGAGACTGTGCCATTGTGCACCAGCCTGGATGACAGAGCGAGACTTTGTCTCATAAAATAAAATAAAAAAAAAAATTACTGGCTGGAAGGTTAAATGAATGATTATTGAAAAGCATGTCCAAAGCACAAAAATCAGAACTTAAAAACAAATTCTACCAGCCTGGCATACAGGATAAAAATCTCATCTCTACTAAAAATACACACACACACACACACACACACACACACACACACACACACACACAAATTAGCTGGTGTGAGATGCACACCTGTAATCCTAGCTACTTGGGAGGCTGAGACAGAAGAATTGCTTGAACCCAGGAGGTGGAGGTTGCAGTGAGCTAGTACTGTGCCGCTGCACTCCAGCCTGGGTTACAGAGTGAGGCCCTGTCTCAAAAAGGTAAATACATACATATATACGTACATACATACATAATAAATGCTACCTTTCAAAATGCTTCCAGCGATCGTCTTCATTTGTTGGTAGCAAATTGGTCAATGTAATTATAGAAGAGCTTGTACTGTTTAGTTGCTAACTTAAGCTAATAGACTAGAAACCATGATTTCTAGACTCTGAACAAATTCTACAACATAAATTAAAATCTCTTGAAGACAGGAAGCTCATAATTTAAATACAGATACGGTGGGTTTTTTCCCTTTATTTTTAATATGATTTTCTTTAATTTTCTATGCACAAACATAGACCTGAGGCAGGCTTCGCAGTGTGAATTACTAATTGCTTTGCCAGTAAAGCTTTTACTTACTGACTCCTCGTGAGCCAAATGGCATTTGGAATTGTTCACTGTTCTCAGGTAATTCAATACTGCTTTTTAGGTAATATAGAGCATAGCTTGGTTGTGTAGGGTCTTGCTTCTTTCTGCTGCATTTTGTAAAAAGATATTGGATGCATAAATCATTGTAACTTAGAGCATATTTACTGCCATAACATTTTCTTACCATTTTTAAGAGTCAGATCAAGGTAGCCCTGCCCTCTGTATCGAAATTTTTGACTACTGATTGAACCTCACATACGAGTAACATGTCAAAACAACTGTCTAAGATTTCTAAGTTCTGAATGGTCCACCTATTTTAAGTATATCAGATCTCATAAATCAAGGACAACAAAAGGTTTGGAACACTTCTCTTGGAATTTAAACAGTGAGGCTAGTTCATTTGTACATTTATTCATTCAACGTTTATTGAGTGTCAGCTGCACTGTAGGCATGGGCCAGGTGCTGGCCTGCCAAGAGGCCTGTAGTTCTTGACTTAGTGGGATAGACAAGAATTTAACCAACTTAGTGGTTCTATAAAAGAGGTATGTACAAAGGAGCCAATGGAGAAAGCTCTGCAGAGGTGGAGGTTTCACAGATAAAGAGGGATTTTCAAGAAGGAAAAAGAAGGAGTATGTAAACAGAACAACGTGTGCAAAGGCACGAAAGAGTGAAGGAGCCTGGCATGCCTGGGGAATGGTGAGCAGTCCCATTGTGCTGCTACCAGTTGCACATGGGGCAAAAAATGCCAGGGCAGAAAATAGGTAAGCAAACTGGGGTTGGATATTAAAGGGAGGCATATGTCTTATTATGAAATTGTTACTTATAGAGTAGATAAAAGGAGCCACTGAAAGGGTAATGATCTTGAGAAAAACATTGCTTATGTTTAAGAAAGGTGTATAGAAAACAGTTTAAAGGATAACTTGGAAGGGATGGTGATGCTGTTGCAATTCTCTATCTTAATGATGGGGCAGGCTTGAACTATGGTAGTGAAAATAAGGACAGAGATATAGTGAAGATAGAATCGAAATGATTTCATGAGAAATTGAGTAGAGAGGGTAGCTCTTGGTTTTCTGATTTGGCTGTCTGGGAGAATAAGATGAGAAACGTTACGGGGACTAGCTGTTTAGGAGAGAGGAGAGGAAAAGTAATGTTTGGGGCATGTCATATTTGAGATGTCTGGGGAACACCAGAAATGTCCAGTGAGTAGTTGGGAATAAGGATTTGCATTTCTAGAGAGCACTGAAGCCTATTACCCCAGGGTTTGAACATATGGGGTAATAACTAAGGCAATTCTCAGGGTGAATGCTAAACATTAAAAGGAGGCTGAGATTGGAACATGATGACACTCACATTTAGAAGGCAGGCAGAATAGAGAACAAGGAGCCAGCGAGAGACTGAAAAGGGGTCATCAGATATGAGACGTGAATTGACAAGACAGTCCTAAGAAATCACAGCAAGAGAGCACTTTAAAAAGGAGAATGTGGTCAGCAGTGACAATAACATGCCAAAACCTGAGGTCTTTAGGAGGTAAAAAGAGAGCGGCTTCATCTGAAGTGGAAGAAAGGAGGGAGTGTAGAGGTAATCTGGGAGCAGTAGGAGTAAAGTTGCCTGAGTTTTTGCCTGGTGGTCTATATTTATTTCCTTTGTGAAACTGGAGTTAAGGCCATTTTCATTAAGGGCAGAGGAAGTAAGTTAGTGCTCAGAAGAGAAGAAGTTTCAAGCAAAGTTGAGAAACTTCTCTTTTAAGAGAAGGGAAGGGGAGATAATCAGAGTGGATTAGATACCAACTCCAAGTTTCTCACAATTATTTTATCTGGAAAGGGTCATCTGTGGGTGTTCCTGTGTGGCAGGAGTCCCACTAATATTCAGATTGATGGCATATCCAGAGGAAACTCACCAACATCTCCCTTGTATCTATGTATTTTCTCTCTTACAGTCAGGACAAGACGGGTCATCCCAGCGGCCTACACCCACCCGCATTCCTATGTCAAAAGGTATGAAAGCAGGAAAGCCAGTAGTGGCAGCCCCAGGAGCAGGAAATCTGACCAAATTCGAGCCTCGAGCTGAGACTCAGTCTATGAAAATAGAGCTGAAGAAATCTGCAGCCAGCAGCACCACCTCTCTCGGAGGGGGGAAGGGCTGAGGGCAGTGGCTAAGGGGGTATGTTGTGCGGATGCTACTGCTGCCGTGAAAGTGAACCTTCATCTGTTTGTGCCAATTCTTTATATGTACTAATTTAAGTTTTCAAGATTGTGTTTATAAAATAACCAACTAATAACCATGTGTCTTTCCTATTTGGGGCATTTGTTTTGATGCTGGGGAACACAATTAATTAGTAAAACTGTTGCTTGCTGTGTAGAAGCCAGGGCCTCAGGCAGGGCCTGCTTTCTAGTTCCAGCTTTGCTTCTAGCAAGTGGACCTATCAATAGAATGACCCATCTGAGCCTGTTTCCTCATCAGTTAGATATGGGGACTCAATCACATGCTCTCCAAGCCTGGCTCCCATATTTCCTAATTGCAAGCCAAATTTAATGTACCTTGTTCCATAACAATTTTTTATTTAAAAAAAATTCTATTATGAAATAAGACATACTTTAACAATTGTCATTTGCCTCTATCACATCATGAATTTGCTTTATGTGCGGAAAAAAAAAAACACATCACATAGCTATCATAGGGCCTGGACCTCTAAAATTTTGCAAAAACAAAAGCTTCTAAGATGATTTCAGGAAATAATATGAATGTGTAATAAAATGGAAATGAAATATGGAATTCTAAGAACAGAGTTTTACTTATTTGTGTGTGTCTGTGTGTATTGTAGAAGTTTTAGCCCCTCCATAAGATTCCCAAAATTTCTTGGACAGTAATTTTAGAATCACTAATGTCAAACTCATGCTCTAGTCAAGTGTGCAATTGATTTAAATTGTGGAATAGTTTGAAAAGAGCTGCCAAATGGCCTTTTATAGCTCAACAGAGATTGTGATGAATAGAAAATAACAGAAAGTAAATTCTGATACATTAATGCCAAGGGAAAAAATGACATCATGCATATGTTAATTGAATTCAAGTATTTTTCTCAATTAAGTATAGCCTTGCAAGCGTAAAACCAGTTCATGATTTGGGTGTGTACGTGTGTGTGTGTGTTTGTGTGTATGGTGTGGAGAAGTGGATTATTTCTGTCAGTTTCACTCTTGTTTGAATCAGTTTCTTTCATTTTTAGGCATGTTTTAATAAGCATGAAGCAGAGTGTGAATGCAAAATGCCAGGTGTATTTGTGAGATTAACCATGTTAAAGTGGGTCTTGTGCTTCATAGCCCTACATAACCACAAATGAGTTCAAGGCTAGTAACCCACAGCTTAGCACACAGGATCTCACGTAGGCTGCACCTTTGCTGACATCTTTTAGCCAACTGAGTGAACTTTACAAAAATACAATAGCAAAAAGTCATAGATTTTTATTTTTCCATTTTCGAATTGTGAGTGTTCCAAAATTATATGGATAGCACTTGTTCTTGATATTTGGGGAAAAGCATATTTTTTTTTTTAAAAAAGGTGTATGGTTAGATTTTAGCTTGTGATTCACATGTTTCATGATACCAAAGCTCGTCTCTGAGTTCCTTACCACACCAGATTTTCTATTGCTTGCAGAACTTGGGCTTGAATTGTATATAGTGGTGGTAGATACAGATGCCTCATAGTATTCATATTCACTTTAGTCAGATTGCTGTTGCCTACTGCTCATCCGTTCTCAGCATTGTATTACAAAATGTTGAGTCACCAGGTGCATTGGCTCACTCCTGTAATCCCAGCACTTTGGGAGGCTGAGGTGGGTTGGATCACTTGAGGCCAGGAGTTCAAGACCAGCCTGGCCAACATGGTGAAACCCCATCTCTACTAAAAATACCAAAATTAGCCGAGTGTGGTGGTGGGTGCCTGTAATCTCAGCTACTCAGGAGGCTGAGGCAGAGGAATTGCTTGAACGCAGGAGGCGTAGGTTGCAGTGACCCAAGATCACACCACTGCACTCCAGCCTGGGCAATAGAGTAAGACTCTGTCTCAAAAAATGAAAAAGGAAAAAAAAAAAGTTGAGGAGTCATGTTAAAAACCTGCCATAGTAATGGGATTTCAAGGTCAAAGGAGGGAGAGAGACAGAAAAAGCACTTTATGATTTTGGATAAATTTGAAAAAGAGAGCTTGTCATTTGGAATACCAACTTGGATTTTTTTAAAAGGAGATTTTTCCTTTTTCATAAACGGAACATTCAACCCTTTCAAAAAAGACATTCACTGTTTTTACTAATGTGTACCTGACATTTGTGAAGTATTTAGTGTCACTGTACCATAGCATATTGTATATGAGCAAATGAAGGTGTCACAAGAACAGAACACCGCATTCCTTTTGACTCCACCTGCCATTCTTCTGTGACTTTTACCATAATCTTATTGCCACTTGCTGCTGTTTTTTGCTTTTACACTCTCACATCTTGCTTATGGTGTTTCTTCCTGGACACACCATCTACAGGAGAGTGCTCTGAAGGCTTAACAGTGCATGTACAGGATGTTTACACATTTAGATCCTGGAATAGAGCCACCCAGAAAGTACAACTGCTACAAAAACTTGGCAGAACAACACAGATTTGCTTTTCAGAAATGATAAAGGACAACTACCATGGCAGTTTTTCTTTGTAATTTTAAAGCCACTCTGTATTCATTGGATAGGTTTGCTTTAAGCCACATATTAGAAATAAAATCCACTGGGGATAGGAGGTGGAGGACTAAATATACCACAACTCCATCTTCCATTTGTGAAGACAGTACTTTAAAGATGCAATTTAATGTGCTTCTGTAGGGGTGAATGGACCTAAAAGTTTGCAATATTTTCTCTGTCCTGAGACATGCTGCATAATAAAATAAAAGGGGTCTCACCTTGGCTGATACGTGCAGCTGCTGCTCAGGCCCCACCCTGAAATCTCAGGAAGGTGAGTGACTGGGGGTGGAAGGGTCCGCCATTTCCACAGATTTCAGTGTGATGGTGCCCTCTAGAGATGTACAGGACATGATCTACAAAGCTACAGAGGAGACCCTGGTCTTCACTGTCTGAGAATAATTGTAATGTGCTATTTTGCACACTATAGTGGGTGACCACTTAACATGCATGATTCCAGAGATGTTTCAATATGGGACACAGCCCCAAGAGTGTTTATCATTTTTTTTAACATATGAGCTATATATCTAGTCATCTGCTTAAAAGTTATTCAGTTTCTACTGGTGTTTTAATTGTATTTCCAGTGAGGACTGGTTGATGAGTGGCAATCAACCTCTCTCGAGAGATTTTAGGGTATTCATTAAGGCTGTACCCAGAGCTCTTACTTCAATGTCTTCAAGAAAGAGGTGAAAAATAGCTTTCATGTGTAGTATGGGAAGAGTATAATTTCAGAGACATGAAAACAAGTCTAGGAATATAAAATGTCAAATAGTTGAATTTCTCATTCCCCAGATTCAGAGTACTGGTGAAAGAGTGAGACTTTTCTTGTTAGGAAAAACACAGGGTTATAGATATGAAGAGCACATTTATATTGGAGGCTGGAGGGCAAAGAGAGAGAACGAGTAATGAGGAGATGGTCATAGACAGGATTTCCAGGAAATAGGAAGATACTATTCCAGAATTTCCCCAACCTAGATCATGTTTTTTTATTTTTTTTCTGTATCCTCCAGGGGCTCATCATTGGTTATTTCTTTTTTCTCTGGTCTCTCCCTTCTCTTCACTTGCTATTTCCACAAAGGATATATATACTCTGACCTCTCTCATTTTAGCAAAATTCCTTGTTCACCTGTGCAGTCCTCTATAGCTACTTCCTGGTCTCCTTCCATGCCCAGGTTAGCTACTGACAGAACACTCAACATTTCCTGCCTCCAGTCTCACACTTCCCATTTATCATTAGTCAGTTTTTATTTTTAATAAAGAAATTCATATACATAGTTCAAATATTAGCCAGAGCTAAAAGACAAAGAAAAGAGATGTTGCTTACCACTTCCACCACTTCCCTGAGCTCTGTTTTTTCCCCTGGAGAAAATCACTTCCAACTCTTAGCTGTTTCTTCTGGCATTTATCTTCATGTTTCTAACTAAGGTGTTTATACTGTGACTTTTTATTTCTAGATTTTAGAACTCTTTTGTCTTCGCATTATTGTTTTGCTGGTTGAAGGTTTAGCTTTCTCACTTATCCCTTCTCTTTCCTTTTTCTCATTCTCCCAATATGATTACATCCTCAACTTTTCAATAAATCAGCAGACAACATTTATATATTTATGTGTTTTACAGTGCAAATTTAAATATGGTTATCTGGCTGGGCACGGTAGCTCACACCCGTAATCCCAGCCCTTTGGGAGGCTGAGGCAGGTAGATGACCCGAACTCAGGAGTTTGAGATCAGCTTGGACGACATGGCAAAACCTAGACTCCAGCCTCAAAAATACAAAAACTTATCCGGCCTTTGTGGTGCATGCCTGTTATCCCAGCTCCTCAGGAGGCTGAGGTAGGAGGATCCCTTGAGCCTGGGTGGCAGAGGTTGCAGTGAGAGACGGTACCACTGCACTCCAACCTGGGTCACAAAGTGAGACCCTGTCTCAAAATAAACATAAATAAGTAAGATTATCTGCTGAGCCAAGTAGTCTGCTAGGATTATTCTCTCTTCCTCTTATCACATTTTTCCCTTCAAAAGAACAATTGTCTTAATTTTTCATCTGCTTAGTTTCCTATGTATCTATTTTTTTCCCAAATGCTCCATTAGACTTGCCAAACATCTATCAGTAATTTTTCCAAACACTTAAATACACCAGTTTCATATTTTTCTCTGGAGGCCTTCCTAGTTCAGCCCTCTGCTTCCATATTCAATCTGGACTGTTTGTTTCTTGGCCTGCTGCACAATCGTTGCCCTTTTGCCTATGTTGAGTTCTCTGATTTCGTGACTACTTATATTTGACTTCTTTTATCTGTTCATCTATCTATTGATCCATCCATCTATCTATCTATCCTATCATCTATCTATCCTATCTATCCCTCTATCATCTATCTATCCTCTCTCCCTCTTTCTCAGTACATCTTCTAATAGTTTTTAAAGGGAAAACTCCTCCAGTAACCTTTCTGGGGCAGGCTATCTGAATTCTGGGAATAGGTCAGGGAGGTCAGATGAGAATCTTCAAGGTATAAACCTTTTACTCCCCTGCATCCAGTCTATGCTGCCCATCCTTATGTCTGGGACCGTAACTTCTTCGGTCAGTTTTTCTGGAAAACAAACCTCTGATCTCTAGTAAGGGAAAGGGCCGAGTTAGGCTGTGCTCTTTTTCCTTAATGACCAAGACATCTAATCTCCTTTGCTTCTCCTTTCACTGCTCTGCTTTGCCTCAGTTTCCATTGTTGGCTTCTTATTTTATGCATACATAATAAGGATGGATGTTTCCCACATCTCTATCAAAAGCCATGTTCCTGCTCTACAAGGTGGTTCTGGTTATTTTATCTATACCCACATGCTGATGACTCCCAAACTTCTATCACCAACTGTATATCCAGCTTTATATTGTGTATTTCCAAATCAGCTTGTCTAAAAACCATTTTCAATACTGCCCCATCTTCTTCCAAATCTTCTTCTCTTATTATTCTCCATCTTGGCAGGGATATCCTGACCCATTCAGTCTCCCAAGCTAGAAACCTGGTAGTCATCTATGCTTCTCCTTCTCCCGCCATCATTCAGCAAGTCTTGCTTATTCTTATTCTAACCCACTAACATCTCTAGCAGCTGATTTCCCCTACCATGGCCCAAATTGAGGGTTTTCAACTACTTTTCATCTGGATTACTCTGTTGCCATCCTAATTGGTCTTGTAATCTCCAGCCTCAAAACTCTAGGATTCATTTTTCATTCTTGCAGTTTTCCAAAGTGCAAGTTGATCATATCACTCTTGTATTTGAAAACCCTTCAAAAGGTCCTCATTACCCACAGAATACAATGCTACATGTATTTGAGGCGCTCTGTGACTGGGCTCTGCTTCTCCATTCTTCTGTGTATATTTCCCTTTCCCTTAGTGGGACCCCCACACTGCAGGCTGACATAATTGCTTGACTGTCAGGCCATGCCCACCCGTCCTTGACTTGTTCAATTTGTTCCTTCTCCCTGAATTGCCCTTTCTCTTACTTTTCTTTTGGCGATGTGTTCTTCTCTGTTCAAAACCTATTTTACAAACATTGCTTTATCTAGGAAGATAAACGATTATTTCTGAATCTATCCTGGGGTTTAAAGGCCTGTCCACTCCTGTACAAAGCTTGGCACTCATTGTAGAAAAACAAAACCGGCAGCTGAAGAATGGCAGAAAGTTGGGCAAGAAAGAGCTGTTTCTGATTCCTCTCTTTGCAACACAAACCAGTGAGAATGACATGGAAGGAACTAACAAGTCCTGTGTGGGAACACGAAGGTAATGAGATGGCAGAATCACAGGAAGTTCAGATACTGTCGCTTTTGGGTGGTGAAAGTTACTTCTGTTTCCCTCTAAAGGTACAACAGCAGCTAATGGATGCAAAGCAGCCAGAAGTCCTGGACTGGGGGGTTCCCACCTCAGAAGCCACCATGCTTGTGAAGAAGGGGGCCTGAGAGCTTTCTGTGAAGTATAAACACACAGTGCATACATGAGTTACAAATGGCCCTTTCCTCATCCTCTCAGATTCCCCCACGGAACACAAAGGCACTTCAAGAACAAGAAAGTTTCAGGGGTTTGTCTCATGCTCTTCAAGTTCATGAAGGACCCTTTTGAAATAGGACAGAGA
The DNA here is from genome assembly GCA_004027715.1 of Plecturocebus donacophilus. Classification (NCBI taxonomy): domain Eukaryota; kingdom Metazoa; phylum Chordata; class Mammalia; order Primates; family Pitheciidae; genus Plecturocebus; species Plecturocebus donacophilus. The sequence continues at coordinate 46,077 of PVKP010010688.1, read as the reverse complement.
GGCTCTCATTTTAAAGAACCAAATACCACCAAAAAGCAGGATTTAGGATACAATTCAGAGTGAATATCCAGAGAAGAAGAGCTGCTGAAAAATGGACTTGATACCCGAAAGGACAGAAAACTGTGAGGCTGGAGCCATACTCTTTCCTATCACCAAAAGGCTGTGTAACTTTTGGCATATCACCTTACCTTGGCTTATGATTTAACACTGAGCTATAATTTTTTATGATTCTGGCATTCTCTCTTATGGTCATAGTATGATATGCTTCACTATTGTTTAGCAAGCAGCTTACAAGATCCTGCTACAATGCTTTTCCTTAGATCGAATGATTAATTTCTTATCTGGTAAAAGTACTTTTGGCCTTTCTACTTATGCTAATGCTACATGTATCCAAAATCACAGATCTGGTTAGAGCTGAAGTAGACCTTAGAGATCAAGAGGATAATTATCTCTATTACTAAAGAAGACAAACAGCAACAAATCCTTAAAAAAAAATTGCACAGGTTTCTAATCATCTTGTTAGTGATAAAGCCAGGACCAAAAATCAGTTCTTCAGTTTCTCCCAGTACATTATTTACTATTTCATATGATGAAACTACTTCAAATGAGTAAAGTGTACATTCATACATAGACTAAAACACTCATACTCACTGGGTCAAAATAATACTGCCAAATGATACTGAGATGTCTATAAGACATCTATATAGAAACTACATGGAAATGTTCTTATAAGACTATTTTGATGAATATTGTCCTTATTTAAAAAGTGAAGTGACCTCAGTTTTCACACATAATGTTATTTTGCATGCTATTCTGTGTGACTAGCCATAGACTCAGAACAACCTAGGCATTTTAGAACCTCAGCGTGCTTGGTTCAAATACTTACCTGTTTTTCCAATACTTAGTTTTTATTCATAGTTAATGTTATATATGGGAACTAATTCAAATTTGCTTGTATCTGTGAAACAGCAATCTGTGCTGGAGATAAGAATTAGCTTGCCCAAAGAGAATTTATCAGTTATAACTGTGATTATTGGTGACTTCTGCATCCTTGGGAGGCAAGGGGATAATTTGGGCTGATAGTAGAGTGGGAAATGTGCTGAAAGGAAGCAAATAAATTATTAGGTGGTTGAGGACTCCCAAGAGAGTTTGTATCCTCTGGTTCAAAAGTTTCCTAGAGCAAATGACAGAACCTATTAGCGGAAGTATTTTTAATTAGCTGAGCTGGAATCCAAAAGAGGAATACAAGTTCAAATCAAGAAAGGAAGTTTCTTGAATTTCCTATTTAAAACAGATGTTTTAACAGAACTCTAATTTCTGAATGTGATAATAACAGGATTGAACCCTGAAGCAGTTTATGAAAATGAGAAACTTAAAAGTAAACCATATTTAAGTACTTCTAAAAGGTATATAGAATATAGAACATTTTTGCAGTGGACAAGTCGTTCTGAGGCCAGTAGGTTCAAAGCTGATATTTGGTAGTTGGTGGAGGGAGGGAAAGAATAGCATAGCCCTAAACCGGTACCTCTAGGAAGAGGCCTTGGTGGGTAGGGAGCCATAGAACATGGGATGCAGGCTCTATATAGTAGGCAGATTGATGCAAAATCCAAGAGGACATGTTTTTGTTCTGTAACTTGGTGTACAGCTTCCTATGGATAAAGCATTCCTCCCTTTGCTGATGTAATGTCTTGTTATAAGTTGAACTTCTGGTATATTTTGTCTTTAGTGTGTGAACTTAGAGGCTAGCTATTAAAGTGATGTGGCCTTATTTACTAGAGCAGAATTTTTTTAATTTAGAGCTCAAGTGTTCCTTTGCAGTGTTTGGCAGAATATAAGCATCAATTACTTGGGAGGGAGGTATTGGCTTTTCAGAGAGTACATCTTTCCCACTCTATAGCCAAGGAGACCTCCTGGGAGGAAACAGAATTCTAATTTGTTGTGAGGTTGCCTCACTCTGCACTCAGGAGACATTCTCCCCCAAATTTCTCCCCAAATCCTATCTCATGCACACAGCTTTGCATCTCAAGTCATCTGACTGGCCAGTAGTTTTGGGATACCACCCAAGGAGGATGAATATTTAGTAAGGTCGGAAATCAAGTGTAATTAGGAATTGATACTATGTTGAACTTCCTTTCCAAGAAGTTATCCAATAGCTAGTGTACTAAAAGAATTAATAAAAACTACATCATCTCACAATAATGTCATAATAACAAATAATGTATTTAATGTGTTACCTGAAGTTTTTTTTAAAGAAAAAAACATCAAGGTAACACTGGAGAGAAACATATAGGGGAAAGTGCCTGTAAGTACACTTTGGTGAACTGCTAATGTAAAAAATATATAAAAACTCAGTGTCTGTCATAGTATATGTTCATTGAAATTTAGGGTTTTTTAAACTTCCAATTAGAAAAAAAGGAAATTATGTTAATAAACATCTTCATATCTGATGACCCCAAATTTAAGTGCTTTGCTATTTTGAGTTTGCTGACAGAGGTGGTAATTACCTATGGTCTTTGGTTCCAATCTGCCTGTTAAATGCTCTACAAATCACTAATGCCAGAAGAGTGGTATCTGTAAGAAGAAAAATTATGATAGATGTGCAAAATTATGATGTGTAAGAAGAAAAATTATGAAAAATTATACCTGATTTTACTGAGACAGTAGGAGATGGAATAAAATTTGCTCACCAACTCTGTAACTTCAATAAGATTTATAACATTATTTTACTATATATAAAAAGACAGGAAGAGACATGGAAATTCAAGTCTCTCTATTTTTACACAAATAATGGCATTAATCCCCAAAGCACTAATTTTTAAAAATGTATTTAATATTTTTTTTTGCTGGCAGCATGGACTCCATGTGCCTCAGACAGTTTTGCTATATAATGAGTTACTTCAAAAGGTAATGGCTTAAAGCAATATATATATATTTTTGAGACCAAGTCTTGCTCTTTTGCCTAGGCTGGAGTGCAGTGATGTGATCTCAGCTCACTGCAACCTCCACCTTCTGGGTTCAAGCTATTCTCCTGCCTCAGCCTCCAGAGCAACTGCGATTACAGGTGCATGCCACCGTGCCAGGCTAATTTTTGGTACTTTCAGTAGAGATGGGAACCATGTTGTTCAGGCTGGTCTTGAACTCCTGACCTCAAGTGATCACCTGCCTCATCATCCCAAAGTGCTGGGATTATAGGCGTGAGCCACCACGCCCAGCCTTAAAGCAACACTTAAAAAATTTCTCACAATTTTGTGTATTGGCTGGATGATTCTTATTTGAGTAAGTTCAGCTGAGACTTGGGGAAAACATAGCTAATAAGCAACTGTAAATTTAGTAAATCTGTTTAATAAGTTTCAATTAATAGAGCCACTATCATATAGATCTTATCTCACTATCTCTAGAAATAAAATGAAGTATGTCTCCATATAAAACAACATAATCTGGGTTTAATTGTGTTATTTTAAATGAAGTTTATGTACATAACTATTAAATACCACCTTTTATTATTAAAGTACAATTTATATAAGTTAAACTCTTATTTAGCATTATCAAGTATTTCTGAGACATTTGATTTAATAACATAATCTGATTAATAGCATTAGCATATACAGCATGCATGGGTTATGAGTTTGCTAATTTAAATACAATAATTAAATGGTACGGTCCAACCAGGACATTGTTTCTTCTGTGTATGGAAACTTATTACTATGATGGTGATTTCCAAATGCCAGAATTAAGACAAGGCAACTCTAAATTGCCTTAACTCTAGAATTTTGTAATTTCCACTGCTGCACACTGAATGAGAAAGAAGGTACTGTAGTAATAAAAAATGTTAACCCTGAAAGGGATTTTTGAGATGCTCTCTATTACCCTTACTTTGTACTGTGGAAACAAAGGCAAAAGATTTCTGAATTACATCCATAATAAGAACAATTCTGATTTCACTCTTTATCTATGCTTTCTTAAGGGAAGGAAATTGAAGATACTTTATCAGGGAGATTTGAGACCCGGTTCTTTTTACTATTTGAAACCTACTGCAGAAATTAAAAAAAAAAAAAAAAAAGTAGTCAGAAACATTATTTTAATTTTGGATGCTAATTTTTAACTACATAATATTTAATTAGTATTTAAATTTTGCCTGAAGATTTTGATATATTTTTAGGCATTTAAAGAAGCTGAAGCTGGAACATTTTTTCAACGAAAAAATAAGATGGTTTTTAAGGGCTTCTGGTATAGTGTAGTATCGTATGTATCTCTTAAGAGCTTCATAAAACCTTCATAGGTAAATATTCGTAGGTGTGTAAGATATTTTTATATTTCATTTTACTTGGCTTTCTACCTCAAATTTAAGCCAAGAGGCCGAGGGAAACAATGAAAATAGCTCCCCCTATTGGTCATTATATGGTAAGGTTAATTATACCAAATTAAGAAAACATTTTCTTTTTGGCAGATAATCATCCACTGTGTGTAATTACTATGAACCTATAAATCTGTGGCATAATGTGATTTAATTAGTGTTTACTTATATACTAACTATATAAGTAAAAATATAACTTAAATACTAAGTATTGGAGATTAATGTGAAAATAATAGGTAGAAATTTCCTCATGTTATTGATAAACGCTGACATGAGTTTCTGCATTCACAACATATGCCATATGTTGAAAAATAAGTATTAATAATAAATTTTTTAAGTGAAGAAACTATTTGAGATTTGATTTTTTTCCCTCTGCTGTGTATAATCTCAATGATTTAGGAATCTGTCTTATTTTGATCATACATGTAGTTCCATGCCTACCTAGCACAGTATGCAGCCTCAATAAATAGTTCTTCAATGACTGACTGAATGAAGTGATTCATACTGATACATGTTCATGAAGGCATAAAGGTTAATATAAAAGAAAAACTAGTAAAATAAATATTAATTATTCATAATGTGCTGAACTGTTGTAGTTACTATCTCAATCTAGTTTAAATTTATTTTTATAAGAATAAATTTATATTTTAAAACATATAGAGTTATGCAAAAAGAAGCAGAGACAAAAGTGAATCATCTGTATTTATTGACTTCTTGGAAATAATATGTCCTTAATAAAACTCTAATCCACACACACACAAAAAGAAATGGGTGTAAATATTGTTCAGAACAGAAAGTTTGGCTTGGAGATTAGAGTTACTTCTAGGAAACAGTCTAGTTTCTCATTATGGGGTTTGTATATAGTAATTACTATCTTTGTTTTCAGTTCTTACCTTGGTTAAAACTGATCTACTATTGTCAGAACATTAGACAGTTTCTGAGGGCTTTAAGGAATTTCTAGGTAAAGTACATACGCCAATATAAAGATGTTGCCCAAGAACAGTAATGCAGGAGAGTCTATTAGCCTCATGTACCTGTTTTTGTTTGTTTTGTTGTTTAACATCTATGATCTTTTAGAGAAATGATATAGCTTGATTCGCAGTTTCAGTTTAATTGAAAATGGCATGTCTTTTTTTCTCTTTATAGAAAGCATCATCATCCATCAGTTACGAATGAATTCCAGATGAAATGGTAAACCAAGCACATACTGGGTGTGTGTACTTCCTCTGAATCCCTGTTGAATGGATAACCCTCCATCATGACTAAAGTCCTCCATGCTACTGATCACTACTGGAAATATTTTACTACTTCCAGTGATTTTTTTTTTTTAAAGGATATAATGTAAAGGCTGAAAATGACCTTGCTGATAATATGAAAATATGTAGCAAGAGCAATTCAATCTTTGTGCCAAAAGAAATTTCCTTTTGCAAAGCTTTCAGGTCCATGGGCACATGCTGTATAACTTATTTTTTATAATACATTTTGTAATGTGATTTTTTTTCCCTAAAGTGTTTCCTTTTTCATAGTCTCTGGCACATATATCTGCAGAACGCACTGTCAGTTATTCAAAGTATTGGTATCGTTGCATTCAAAATGGTAACCTATAATTATTTTCTCTTTATCAATTTGTTAATTCTGAAAAAAAGAAAGTACAACTATATTTTCTGAGGTAAATTCAAGAGGTAAAGCTTAGAAGCAGGAGATCCTGGAAGAGGTTTTACTGTTGCTTGTACAATGCTATGGCTCTGATCATGGTTCAATACTAACAAATAATGCTCTGACTAAAAAGTTTAATTTTAAATACTCAAAGTCAGTTTCTAAAGTTGTTCATTCTGGTGTTCCGGGCCAATAACCTTGGATGAATTGACTTTTATATAGAACAAATTAATAAAAGGAGATTCACCAAGTTTAACCGGTAAGGGTAATAAGAACAGCTTTGATTGACAGTTCAATTACATTCTGATTCCATTATTTACTTATATGTGTAAGACTTACAATAAGGACTGTGATATAAAGATAGTTCTCACAATCTAATCCAATCAAAACTTGAAAATAAAATGTCAGCATCTTTTTAAAAAAAGAAGACTGGGCATGGTGGATCATTCCTGTAATTCCAGCACTTTGGGAGGCCACGGAATGAGGATCGCTTAAGCCCATGAGTTCAAGACCAGTTTGGGCAACACAGTGAGACTTAAAGAAAAAAAAAAATAGCTGGGTGTGTTTGCACATGCCTGTAGTTCTAGCTAGGTGGGGGGATCACTTGAGCCCAGGAGATGCAGGCTGCAGTGAGCCATGATTGTGTGTTACTGCACTCCAGCCTGGGTGACAGAGTGAGTCCCCATCTCAAAACAAAGACAAAACCACAAAAAAACCCCACCAAAAACCCAGAAAGAGAAAGTAGTGCAAGAAATCTCAGGATAGACAACTTTTTTCCCCTGGATTTTGACAGATTTTCATAACTACAGATAGGTTAGAGAATATATTCTTTGAAGATAAGAAGCACAACATGCATTCTTCAAATCTCAACATCAGAGCTACGGTTGAATTTAGATTTATGTGAAAATGTGCATCTAAAGTCTACTTGAAACCCTGGCAATATACTTTTTTTTAAAAAAAGACTTAATATGGACATGTTTTCCATAAGGTCTTTAAAGATAACTTTAAAGATAAAGTAAGAGTCGACACATCAGTTTCTGAATGTGGAAATCATTTATTATGTAATGTTACTGAAATTAAAGAGAGACTGCTTCTGAGTGTCACAGGGATAACTAAAAACCACACAAGGAGGCCATTTCTCTAGTCCACAGGTTGTGCTCAGCTTTAGAAGCCCACAGATGGGTGTCCAAATTGAGACTCTGGAATAGAAAAATTAATGCTGGATTTCCTCCCCTATGTAACCTCGGAAGGATTTAAGGTACACTTTGGGGAACTGGCAAATCATTTCGACATGTATTATAAATTATATAACGTTAAAATTATTTTTAATTTTTTAAAGTAAAAGAAATGTTACAGTAGGATTACCCTAGCTTGAATGATTGTGAAAATATCACATAACCTTCCAGAATTTTGGTTATTAAGAAAACTACAGTGTGTACGTGTGAAAATTTTTAGAATTGTTACTGGGTTTCATTTTCTGAAAATGTTGTCTGTAATGGCATTTTCAATTAGAAAAGTGTTTTTAGTACTGTTATATTTTTTGACTCATAGTTAAGTTTCCTATTTGCCAATGTTTGTACCTCTGATGGCAAAATTATTCTGATATATTAGATTAGTATTTGAAGCAAATAACCTTCTCAACTTGTGGGAATTTTATTATACTAATAGTGAAAATGTTAGAGGATAAGATTTTAAATACTTCTTAATTTAAATTAAAATACTATAAGAAATATATGTATATTTGGATTTGAAGGGTTTTTTTCCCCTTGATTTATAATGAATTTGGAACTTACAAGAAATGAGGATGATGGTGCATCAGTCATTTAGATAGATGCTGAGCTTTGTCTATCCATGCTATGATTAAGTTCTCTGTTTAAACCCAAATGCAATCTGAGTGACATATGAATAAAATTAATTTTGAAGAGAATATGTAAAATTAACAAAACATCCCAGAAAACACTGATCATCTCCTTATCTAATGAATAAGGAAATAAGATCATTAATAGTCACATCTCAATACGTATAGACAATTGAAAAAACTGCCCTCACATGTGATCCTGGCACTATCCTAGGCTCCTATAATTTCCCTTTTATTGTAAATAAGTCTCCAATTATCAATATAAATGGGAATCATTTTAATGAAATAATTGTAACTGTTTTTTGAAATATAATCATAATCAGTGTTTCCAGTTCAAGGTACAATTGAACTAATCCATAATTTTACCCTTTTCTTTTTCATAAGAGAGTACTTCATGAGGGTATCTTTGGTAGAGATCTTTTTTCAAGTATTTTATAAAATATGCAAGTTTGATGAGGATAGTAAATGTACCAGCTGTCAGATGCCTGTAATTTTCACAAAATGTGAAGAATTCATTGTATCTTAGGATGACCATAAAAAAAATTCATGGTGTGGAATCTCCAGTTTAAGCATTAGTAGAGATACCAACACTACTGAAGTAATACACAGCTACTAAAAAATCAGTGGCAGAACAAGAATAAGTGGTGCATCAAATAATGTAAAGATTTGCCTTTTATCCTGTAATAATGAGAAACTGTATATTCTGTAGTTGTTGTATGACACATATTCTGTAAATATCTGCTAGGTCCATTTGGTCTATAGGGCAGATTAAGCTGATGTTTCCTGGAAATGAATTAAAAAAAAATAACAAAAGTAGGGTGTGTTCATGAATTTCATGCGCAACAAATCTAAAAATAGCAAACGTGCAAATGGAAATTAAAAAAACACAACTGGCACCTGAGGCATATTTCCTTTTCTTTATCCTCAGTGCTATGCCTCTGCTAAAAATATAAAGTACAAAGCAAAGGAAAAAAAAGAAAAAAATTGCTGTAATACAGTAAAAATCACTACAATAAAAATTTATAAAAATTGAGAATTTTTTGGAATTGACTTCAGCCTAGTGATCATTAATATTTTTTTCTTAAATTTTCAGCATTTATTCCATAATAATGTGATAATAACTGTGTGTATTACCTAGAGAAAATGCGGTAGATCCATACATTTGAACAGAAATGTTTATAGATGCCATAAGATGATACATTTATTTTCTGGTGTTGTTTTTTGTTTATATTATTTAGGGAAATTTTACCTTACTATCACAGATTTTGTTATTTTAATAATGCAGAACTATATTTATTTAATCTACATTTTGTTTTAAGATTATCAAGTGTTATCTTCTACAAATAAGAGGCTTATAATGTGGCCAGATATTCTTAGAATTCTTTCAGGTCTAAGGATTTTCAAAAGCAAAAGTACACTGAAAACTTTTTGAAATACATTCTATTTTTGCATCATTCAAAATTTTGTTTCAAGTTTTCTTAAATACATGAGAAGTGTATTATTTTTCATTGAATCCAAGTGAATTTATGGATATGTACTTATCTTTTATATGAATGTAATATCTTGCTTTCAGTTCCTCACAGGTCATTGAAATTATTTAACCAATGAAAACATTCTCTGTGTTGCTTCCAAAGTCAACTATGTTTATCAAAATCTCACCAGCGTGAGAAAAGTAGCAATATTAAAGCATTGTGCAATATCTTTTGAGTTGGAACATAATATTCAGAAAATTAAAATCACTTAAAATGAGTATGCGACCTTTTTATTTAAAATCATTTGCTTTAAAATAGTTTTCATCTCTGCATTTTGTATTTTCTTAAAATTATGGTGTCTTTCACTATGGATAAGCAGATGTGGTACAGCAGGGCTGCCAGGATGAGAAACACTCTTCCTCTGGATTACACTACAGTTTGATTCTTTAGCAAGATGAAAACTTTAAGACACCAGTAAGACAAGAAATAGAAACTGGTTAAGAGTTTTCCCTTCCTGCTTTATTCTCACAAACTGCTTTGTCAATCAACATTCAGATGTTACTCCACAGCTGCTGCTGTCAATCTGAAGGTAGATCACTCAGTAGAGCTAAGGCTCCTGATGCTTTGCTAGCCGTCCACAGCCCAGTATCTACAGAGGAGTTGGATCATGGTTTTTGCAAAGTGGGATGTGGATGACGGTGGGGTTGTGTTCTGACCTCCTTTATTTTTATCAGCCTGTGCCAGAAATAGGGATCTACAGCTATATCCAGTCCTAACTTATCTTTGCCTTATCTGAAACAAAGGAATGCATTTCTCTTATTAAATAATAAAAAATTTATTAATTTATGCTAGGAAGTAGCCTTTTCCTATCCTTCCTTCAAATGCCCTGTCTCCTTTTCCCTGATATTCAAGGATCTTTTTCATGATCACAGCCACATTCTTTGTTTGGCTTTTCTGGTTTTCAGTGCACAGTTCTTTCTTCTCCTTGATAGCAAGGCATGTTTACTCAAAACAGAAGGGTGTTTTGTAGGCACCTAATTATTGACTCCTAATCCCAGAGGATTGCTCCTTTAGGAGCAGTACCTGTGTCAGGGTATTCTGTGCCAAATTTTCCTCACCAAATTATTCTGGTTGCTGATGCTTTCCTTGCAGAAATTTCTGTGCCCACAGGTTTCAGAGGCAGATCATCTGGATTAAATAAGAAAAGACCCTCAGTAACCACTGATTCTAAAGGAAGGTATGTCTTTGAAAAGACAAGAGTTTCACCAGGCCTCAAGATGGTTTATACCGTTTTATTGAGAGAAATGTGCTCATTTTTGCTTCATAAAGAGGCATGTATTGGTGCTCACATAGAGCACTGACACAAGCAGGCAGTGGGACAACAAACTGATTATCTCCCAGAAATGGAGGGCACCAGAGATGTGTTTCCGTGGTCACCACAATCTGCTGAAATCCTGCTTGAGAAAAAGAACATAATCACCCAGAGCACCAGTCCTGCTTGGCATTTATAGTACATGTAATATTAGCATAAGACTCTCCTTTCTCTGTTCTCCTATGTGGAGAACCACAATGTAATTCTGACCTTATTTCCAATTTCCTCTCAGTTTAGTTTTTGACATCATAAGGGGGATGAGATATGGTACCTCATCAGAGCTCCTATAACCCCACACACATCTTGTGTGTCACTGACTTCATTATATAATATTTCAGTTGTCAGCAAGGTGTCTCTCCCACTAAAATGTGAGTTCATTGAGAGTAGATCAGGTCAGTTCAACAAGATTTATCGAGTACCTTTTATGTCCTAGGCACTTTGCCAGGGTTTCGAAATTTAGAAATGAATAAAAACAGTCTCTGATCTTGAGGAACTCATTTATATCTAGTAACCAAGATGTAAACAGATTATTTTTCAACACTACACAGTAAGTGCAAGGACATACATTTATACATTATCTCTGAAAGCAGCTCTTAATTCCACCTAAGGGGTCAAAAAAGTATTCCTCAAATTGGCTAATAACCTGAAGCTTGAAGGATGAGTGGGGATTAGCTGGCAAAGCAGTTTTAGTGGAGGCAGGGTGTGAAGTCAGGGAGCAATGGGTTACTGAGTGACTGGGTTAAGGAAGCAAAGACAGCAAGTGCAGATTTCTCCTCCCAGAAGATTCAGTGACAATAAAAATGACATTGTGGAACAGTTTTCGTTGAACCTATCTTGTGCCTCATGGAGTGCTGGTCAGAGGGAAGCCCTTGGTCTTCACCTTTGGGGACATAAATATTTAGTGTTATTGACTAAAAATGTGTCTGATTTCTGAGGCTCAACAAAAGCCGACTTTCACATTTAAGTCCATTTTATGAAGATCCTTCATGAATATGTTGGAGTTATTTTAACAACTCAAGTGACTCCAGTGTTTAAAAAAAAATTGTGATGAAATGATCTCCCTTTCGTGCTGGTTTTCTAAAACTTGGAAAAATAGAAAAGTATAAATTTAAAACAAGTCTAAAAATAGTCCAAACATATAATTTATAAAGAATTAACATTTTTAGGCCAGGTGTGGTGGCTCATGCCTGTAATCCCAGTACTTTGATAGGCTGAGGGGGGCAGATCACCTGAGGTTAGGGATTCGAGACCAACCTAGCCAATATTGTGAAACCCCGTCTCTACTAAAAATACAAAAATTAGCCAGGCATGGTGGTGGGCACTTGTAATCCCAGCTACTTGGGAGGCTGAAGCAGAACTGCTTGAACCCGGGAGGTGGAGATTGCAGTGAGTTGAGACTGTGCCACTGCACTCCAGCCTGGGCGACACAGCAAGACTCCATCTCAAACAAAGAAAAAGTTTTAAAAGTATCTACTTTACTGTATCTCTTGACGATTCTCTTGGAGTAGGCTAAGCCTCATTCCTCCTCTGTTCCCCGTTTTTAAGGAAATTAACTGCTATACATGTAACAGATGTCAGCTGGCTGTTAACCTAGAGATGGCAACGTCATATTTGAAGAAAAGATCTTTTCCATAGTTGATGGCACCTAATGAAAAAAAGATGCCATGGAGATGTAACCAACTGAGAGTTTCTACGCAGTGGAAGTCATGAAGTCTGAAGTCTTGGGAGAATTACACTCTTTCATTCAAAGCATGGACTTGGCCGGGCATGCCTCTAATCTCCCAACTTTCGGAAGCCAAGGCTGGTGGAGCATCTGAACTCAGGAGTTTGAGGCCAGCCTGGGCAACGTGGAAAACCCGTCTCTACCAAAAATACACAAAATTAGCTGGCTGTGGTGGCATGCATCTGTGGTCCCAGCTACTTGGGAAGCTGAGGTGAGAAAATCGCTTGAGCCTGGGAGGTGGAGGTTGCAGCGAGCCGCTGCACTCCCACCTGGGTGACAGAGTGAGACCTCGTCTCAAAAAAACTAAAAACAAAAACCAAAAAATAGGGAATTATGAGAAATGAAGCCTTATTTCCATCCAAAACAAAGTTCTTAGGCTATCTACTAAAGAATTTTGGTGTCACTGCTCTTTCCTCTAATGACACTAACCATTAAAATATCTTGTTTGACTGGTATTTCTGATTACTGACTGGCTATTTAAGAACTTGCAAAATTTTCCATCACAACACCAATGAGCTCAGACTAATCAGTCAATCTCTCAGTGTGAGAACAAAGGGATTTTCTTAAATATGTAACTGAAAATGTTCAATAATTACACTACATAAAAATCAGGAAATGGTCAATTTTAAAAAGTAATTTTTAAAAGCTAGTTTGAATCAATATCTGATACAATAAATACAGGAAATGAAGTTTATTATACAATTTTGACATCACTCTCCTAAAAGTCCTCTGGGATAATTAAAAATGAACATTTTGTAGTTCCACCAAGGTGCCATGGGCAACTGAAAAGGAAAAGAGATTTTTTTTTTTGTTCCTGCTAAAATATGACCCAGCCACTGAAAATAATTCAAACTATTTCCAGTCATTAAGAACTTTCTCTGAAACTCATGATGGCAAAAATTATGGCACATTTCTCAGCCCTCTTCAACTTTTTAAAATATCCTTGTTACAGATGTGGATGAAATGGTTTGAATATGGTTAGAAGCTAGAGAGCTACAGCAGCACCAAACATAAAAGGAACCCAACAAGCAAATCGGTGTGGCAAATCCACTTTGGCTAGGCAATGAAAAGACCAGCTGCAGTTTCCTCTTCCTCCTTCCTGGAGATACCCAATAATTATTCTTATGTATTTTTTTCTTTGATGTTTCTGGTTACCGAGTTCAGTGGCACAACAGAGCAAGTGAACTAAAAAATGAAAATGTATAAAACTTCCCAACCGAAGGCTAAATACATACACTTTTTCAGATTGTTGAGCTTGCATCTGTTCTTGTTTTTGATCCACTTTCATAGTGAGGCTCGTGCACTGCCTGCATACTTACAATGTTAATCTGATAGTCAGCATTAATGTCATTTATCACATAAATTCCACTTTACCAATAATCAGCACGTGAACAATCACTTGAACAATACAAATGTTATCTAAATGTATCAACATACATACACACAAACACACACCAGTCTCTGCTAGCAATCATGGTTTGAAAACGCAGAGATGGTAATCTGTTGTGAGAACAGCTATTCTCTTTTGTTGCCCTAGAAATGCTGAACAATGCCTTCTTTTGAAAATTTGTACTTCAGCAGATTAAATCAAAAACCACCTAGTAAGGACTATCATAAAACAATGTGACCAAGAAAATCACAGAATTGTGAGTCCTCTGAGATAATAATATGGAGGTGAAAAATATGTTTCAGCTGGGTAAAGATGCATACTGTGGTGGCAGAAAACAGTAGTGGAAAATGAAATGGATGGATATCAAGAGATCTGGAAAAGCAATTTCATCCATTTGGACCTCATCTGAAAATGTAAGTTTTAGAGAAGAATCCCAGGAGCTTTCAGTTCTGTAAATGTTTTAGTCAAAATGGAATTTCTAATAAAAAAGAGACGGGATTAAACTCATTTTTCCTACGAACAAACAAAATGAAAGAAAAAGGAAGCAGACAGATACATCACAATCACTCAGATCACCAGAACAAAACCAAAAAAATGAAGGTAAAATAACTGACTATTTATACAGAATGCTGGAATAGTAAATCAGTTAAAGAATTGTCAAATTTAGTAGGCATGATGATATAGGCAGAAATGGGGAGGAAAAATCTGCCTTGTATATACTTTTGCAATATGCCCATATTGTGGCATATATTTTTACTAACAGAACTTAGAAAAATAAAAGGACTCCATGCCTTCTCCATTAACTGTGATTGTTTTCCATTTGAGACTGGAGTTGAAGGTAAACTTAACAAAATACAGACCTAAGTATGTTAGTAGTGGTAAGAATCTGAGCATGACTGTCATGTAAGAGCAAACCCAAGCAAGTCGGTTATTAGAAGGCAGCAAGTATTATAACCCTCTAAACTCTGTCTAGTAAATATATGATTGGCTGACATTCTTGAGATTTGTGGTCACTTTGAAAAAAACATTTAACTGTAAATATTTTTTTCTTTTTTTTGAGATGGAGTTTCGCTCTTGTTGCGCAGGCTGCAGTACAATGGTGGATGTCGGCTCACTGCAACCTCCGCCCCCCGGGTTCAAGCGATTCTCCTGCTTCAGCCTCCTAAGTAACTGGGACTACAGGCGCGGCCACCATGCCCGGCTATGTATTTTTAGTAAAGCCGGGGTTTCACCATGTTGGCCAGGCTGGTCTCGAACTCCTGACCTCTGGTGATCTACCTCGCTTCGGCCTCCCAAAGTGCTGGGATACAGGCATGAGCCACGGAGCCCGGCCTAAAATGTAAATTATGAGGACCAAGCACTCTTTAGTTTCTCTTTCCTCAGTTTACTTTAAGACATTATTGCAGACTAAGCCTTAAAAAAACACTTGTTTTCAAATGATGTGACTTACTCTCTCGTCTGGCTTTCAAAGATGTGAGTATAATATGGATTGTATATACTTATTTAAATTTTACAAATAACATACGCCTATTATAGAAATTTTGGAAAATACAGAAAAGTGCAAAGAAACAGAAAAAAAAAAAAAAATCCTCCACCGGGTCAACTGAAGTCACCATTACTCACTTTTTAGTTGAGCCCCATATTATACTTTTACAGTCGCTACACTACTCTAGTATCCTGACTTAGTCATGATACTTTTTATGTCATGAGTATTTCCCTGAGTCATTAAATACTTGGCACTTTTTAAAGTGTTTTCGGAGTATCTCATTTTGTAGTAATACTATATGTACGGGTTTTTATAACAGTTAAAGAAAAAGCTACAGCGCATTACAAAACAATGCGCAAGAGAAAGGTGGACACAGAAAAGAAAGGTGAAAATCATCAATAGAGAAACATGAGAATTGCTTAATTAGCGGCAAGATAATAGAGCTAAGGTCCATTATTGCTTCTTGACTTTAGAACAAAAGGGGTACACGTCACTCACCTCTGTTACAAGTTTATATTTGCACCTTGAATGGCGATTTATTTAATTAGATAAAGTTGCGGTTTTACAACCTAAGCAAATACTGCAAATCCTCCCCCGACTCAATCCCCCTTGAGGCGGCCTTGTAAATGCTCCGACTCCTTCAAAGAAAGCCTCGAGGTATAAAGAAAAAGCTGTCCAGCAATCCAGACCTGCGGTCGCCACGATACCCATAGTGTCTTAGCAGGAGTGTGCGAACAAAAGCCACGGCAAGCAGCGCGAAGTTGCGCCTATAGCGCAGGCGCGGAGTCCCCGTAGCTCCAGGGTCGCGCATGCGCCAACGTAGCTTCACGCCCCAGTGGCTGAGCCCCTCACTTTGGCGTCACAGGGCAGATGATCAGGGTACGTCCGTCTTTTCCTTCCCCCTTCTAGCCTCTTCCCCTTTCCCCTCCCCTTGTCCCTCGGTCTTCTCCCTCCTTCCTCTCTCCCCCTGGCGTCTCCAGCCGACTTTCGCTTTCCGTCAGCGGCCTTCCGCGGAAGAGTCCCGCCTCTTCCGCTCTACGGCGGCGGCTGCTGAGGTGGTGGCGCTGGTGGCGGCGACGGCAGCGGCGCTCGAGCGGCTCCTGTCAGGGTCAGCGGGCGGGCCCCTTGGGTGGTCCACCTGCGCGTCGCGGAGCGGCGCCCCGGGGATCGATGGCGATGAACTATAACGCGAAGGATGAAGTGGACGGTGGGCCCCCGTGTGCTCCGGGGGGCACCGCGAAGACCCGGAGACCGGATAACACGGCCTTCAAACAGCAACGTCTGCCGGCTTGGCAGCCCATCCTTACGGCTGGCACGGTGCTACCTATTTTCTTCATCATCGGCCTCATCTTCATCCCCATTGGCATTGGCATCTTCGTCACCTCCAACAACATCCGCGAGATCGAGGTGAGGGGAGGGAGCTGTATTGGGAGTTGGCGCTGCTCGGGAGGAGGGTCTTCTGCGCCCGCCCCACTCTTCTCAGCTCCTGGAGGGTGACAGGCGGTCCCCCCGCCCTTCCCTCTGTTCCTCTGGTTTCTTTCTCTTTCTGCGGGTTTCCTGAATTTGCAGGTTTGGCCTGGCTTTGTCTGGCTTGCTATTTACGCTGAGACGCAATGAATGTTTAATGCAGAAGATGGGTCAGGTGAAGAAATGCTTCTTCAGTGGGTGGTTTGTGTAGTTCCTTGGGGATTAGGGGGGGTTGTACATGGACGTAAAAAGAGAAGTGGGGTTGGAGGCAGTTGTAGCTAGGTAGATGTAACTGAGGGAATTGACAGAGTCAAAGTGTCATTACCTTTGTGGGAATTATCCGAAGACACAGAGATTAACACCTTGGCCATTGTTGGGAAAAGAACCAGAGTCATAGAGGTATTGACGATTCTAATGTAAAGAAGCTGTCGCATGTTATTAGGTCACATATGAAGACTTATGACAAATGTGCATAGTACTTTTCGTTTTGAACTAATTCGATATTTTGGTTGTAGGACAAGATATACATAAAAGATAATCTGAAACTTCTATTTTGATTTTGCTTTTAGGTTACATTTATTAATATGCCCTACATGTGCTGTAGTTGTTTTGTTTTGTTTTGATAGATTTTAAACTTTACAAAAAGAGCCAGTGACCACACTCAGGGAATACATTGTGCACTGTCTACTAAACATTTTACTGGTATTAACTTTGCTGATATGTAAGACAGGACAGGACAACTTGTATTGGGGAAACATTTCTCTGTCAGAGAAGCACAGTATCTTTATTCATCTGCAGGGGTTAAGATGGTTGATAGTACACTGTATTAATATATACTGTATAGGTGTCCAGTATTAAGCATCTCTCATCTTTTCTTGCATATCTGAAATTTTTTTTTTTCTAAATCTATTTGAAAGGGCAGGAACTAGTACCAAGTTCTCTTGATTCCTTCTGTTCTATTTATATATATACACACACACATTTTAATAAATATTATGTATGTGATTTAATGGGAGTTTGAGAGTAATTTTAACTACTATAATAGGGATGGGGTTCCAGTTTAATTTGCAGTGTTATCTGTAAAAGCAAGATTGATGTATTTTTTTTATTTCTACAGTGCTTACTTAGGCATTAATAAGTAATAACATTAATAAGAATACTATCTATAGCATAACTAGTTTTAAGGTTTTTTTTTTAACTAAAAATTCATTCTCAATTTAATAACTAAAGAAAGTGTTACAATGTGTTTTTTTAGCGTGTATTTTAGTTTATCACTTTAATCTCCCTAATAATCCTGCAAGTGTAGTACTTACTGTTCTAACCACACAAGGATCACACATTATATTAGGATATGAGCAAAGTGGTGTCATGTGAGGAACATGGGCATTGGCTGGGGTCAGGCAGAGCTGGTTTTAAATTCAAGCTCTGCTACTAACCAGCTCAGTTTCTTGGAAAATTTCCTTAAACTCTCTGAGCTTCAGTTTCCTGCACAACAGGTAGAATAATTCATGACTTCTAAGGTGAGAGAATTAGAAGCAATGTAAATAATATGTCTGGCACTAAGGATCTGTGTCCTGATCCTTAATCAGAAGATGAGAAATATAGAGAGGTTGAGATTTGACAGTAAACTAGTTAAGAGTAAGGTGTCTTGATTACCAGTTTTAAGCTTTCACCCTACACTAAGATCCTTACTGCGATGTTAGTAAAGTGGAAGAAAATAATTTAACGTGAGAAATTTGAATGATTTTATTTAAACTTCTTAACATATTAAGATGAAAATAGCAATAATTTGGAATTGTATATAAGTTAGTATTCTCAGAACTCAACTTCCATTAATATTTACTACAGTATAAAAATAAATATTTAACTTTCCTTAAAATTGTACTCAGGTTTGGAATAAAATAAGGTTCTTCACATTAAGTAGACGAAATAGAAATTTTTTAAATAGCTCTCATGTGTTGTGATTTCAAGTTGCCTCAAGAGTCTGCTGTAGATTAGTCTGGTTAAAAGGGCACTGAAGAGTCAAGGAATTCAGATTGAAATCCCAGCTCTGTCATTCTGTAGTTTGTGATCTTAAGTATAATTTTGAGTCCAATTTCTTTACTTGAAGAACCAAAAGATTCAGATTAGACTATCTCTAAGAGTCTGTTCAACTTGGAAATTCTTTGACTTCCAATTCAAATGTGATTTAAAAAAAAAAAAATGGCATGTTTAAAATTGTATTGCCTTTGGAACAGGAAATGAAAATGAAGAATAATTGGGAGTTTTTTTACTGACATTGACGTATAGCTGTGCAGATAGAATCCACATAAGTATTTTTGAAATTTGGATGCTAAATATATAGAGAAATGCCTCTGAATTGTGTGTGGAGTTATTAGAAAAACTTTCGGATATTCCCCAAGCAGGCATACTGGTTTTCTGCTTGTTCTCTACCCTTTGTTAGCCACTAGTGGTAAATGGGTAATGAGAATTTCTTACCAACATTCACTTTCATACTGTAAGTTACTCACATAGTATTTTTTATTAACAACAACAACAAAAAAACCCTTCATTGCTGTATAAGTTCAAATTACTAGGTCAGAGGAGATTGTCAAATCCAAATGCTTTTGTAATATAGCTTAAGGTGCCAAGATCAGAAATCCATACTTTTTCAAATGTAAAATCACTGGATCTTTCTCATTCCCATGGAAGTGTTACACTAAAAATTATTTTGAAAAGTGTCTTGGACACCCCTGGAAAAGGTGTAACAAAAGATATTTTTACATTTTAATGCTTATATTTGGTAGCAGATTTCCTCTACTTGTTAGAAGTTATGTACCTTGTTTAATTGGTTTTTAGATTTTCAATAATTAAATAAAATGAGGCTATAATATCTTCATTTATTATTAGGAGCAAGGAATGAGGATTTCCTTTAATTTGGCAATTGTGAGTCAGCCACATCTTTCTTTTATTTATTTATTTATTTTTTATTGCATTTTAGGTTTTGGGGTACATGTGAAGAACATGCAGGATTGTTGCATAGGTACACACAGGGCAGAGTGATTTGCTGCCTTCCTCCCCATCACCTATATCTGGCATTTCTCCCCATGCTCTCTCTCCCCAGCTCCCCACCCGCCGCTGTCCCTCCCCTATTTCCCCCCCGACAAACCCCAGTGTGTGTTGCTCCCCTCCCTGTGTCCATGTGTTCTCATTGTTCAACACCCACCTATGAGTGAGAACATGCGGTGTTTGATTTTCTGTTCTTGCATCAGTTTGCTGAGAACGATGGTTTCCAGGTTCATCCATGTCCCTACAAAGGACACGAACTCATTGTTTCTTATGGCTGCATAGTATTCCATGATGTATATGTGCCACTTTTTCCCTGTCCAGTCTATCATCGATGCGCATTTGGGTTGGTTTCAGGTCTTTGCTATTGTAAGGAGTGCTGCAATGAACATTCGTGTGCATGTGTCCTTATAGTTGAACGATTTATAATCCTTTGGCTATATGCCCAGTAATGGGATTGCTGGGTCAAATGGAATTTCTATTTCTAGGTCCTTGAGGAATCGCCACACTGTCTTCCACAATGGTTGAACTAGTTTACACTCCCACCAACAGTGTAAAAGTGTTCCTATTTCTCCACATCCTCTCCAGCATCTGTTGTCTCCCGATTTTTTAATGATCGCCATTCTAACTGGCGTGCGATGGTATCTCAATGTAGTTTTTATTTACATTTCTCTAATGACCAGTGATAATGAGCATTTTTTCATATGTTTGTTGGCCTCATGTATGTCTTCTTTTGTAAAGTGTCTGTTCATATCCTTCATCCACTTTCGAATGGGCTTATTTGTTTTTTTCTTGTAAATCTGTTTTAGTTCTTTGTAGATTCTGGACATTAGCCCTTTGTCAGATGGGTAGATTGCAAAAATTTTTTCCCATTCTGTTGGTTGTCGGTTCACTCTGATGACTGTTTCTTTTGCTGTGCAGAAGCTGTGGAATTTGATTAGGTCCCGTTTGTCTATTTTGGCTTTTGTTGCCAATGCTTTTGATGTTTTGATCGTGAAGTCCTTGCCTATACCTATATCCAGAATGGTTTTGCCTCGATTTTCACCTAGGGTTTTTATGGTGTTAGGTCTTATGTTTAAGTCTTTAATCTATCTGGAGTTAATTTTAGTGTAAGGTGTCAGGAAGGGGTCCAGTTTCTGCTTTCTGCACATGGCTAGCCAGTTTTCCCAACACCGTTTATTAAACAGGGACTCCTTTCCCCGTTGCTTATTTTTGTCAGGTTTGTCAAAGATCAGATGGTTGTAGATGTGTGGTGTTACCTCCAAGGCCTCTGTTCTGTTCCATTGGTCTATATCTCTGTTTTGGTACCAGTACCATGCTGTTTTGATTACTGCAGCCTTGTAGTATAGTTTGAAGTCTGGTAGTATGATGCCTCTTGCTTTGTTCTTTTTACTTAGAATTGACTTGGCTATGTGGGCTCTCTTTTGGTTCCATATGAAGTTTAAGGTGGTTTTTTCCAGTTCTGTGAGAAGATCATTGGTAGTTTGATGGGGAGAGCGTTGAATCTGTAAATTACTTTGGGCAATATGGCCATTTTCACGATATTGACTCTTCCTAACCATGAACATGGAATGTTTCTCCATCTGTTTGTGTCCTCTCTTATTTCGCTGAGCAGTGGTTTGTAGTTCTCCTTGAAGAGGTCCTTTACGTTACTTGTTAGTTGTATTCCTAGGTATTTTATTCCCTTGTAGCAATTGTGAATGGCAGTTTGTTCTTGATTTGGCTCTCTTTAAGTCTGTTATTGGTGTATAGGAATGCCTGTGATTTTTGCACATTGATTTTGTATCCTGAGATTTTGCTGAAGTTACTTATCAGTTTCAGGAGATTTTGGGCTGAGACGATGGGGTCTTATAAATATACAATCGTGTCGTCTGCAAATAGAGACAATTTGACTTCCTCCTTTCCTGTTTGAATACCCTTTATTTCTTTTTCTTGCCTGATTGCTCTGGCTAGAACTTTCATTACTATATTGAATAGGAGTGGTGAAAGAGGACAACCTTGTCTAGTGCCAGATTTCAAAGGGAATGCTTCCAGTTTTTGCCCATTCAGTATGATATTGGCTGTTGGTTTGTCTTAAATAGCTTTTATTATTTTGAGATACATTCCCTCAATACCTAGTTTATTGAGGGTTTTTTAGCATAAAGGGCTGTTGAATTTTGTCAAAGACCTTCTCTGCATCAATTGAGATTATCATGTGGTTTTTGTCTTTGGTTCTGTTTATGTGGTGAATTACATTTATAGACTTGCGTATGTTGAACCAGCCTTGCATCCCCGGGATGAAACCTACTTGATTATGGTGGATAAGCTTTTTGATGTGCTGTTGTAATCAGTTTGCCAGTATTTTATTGAGGATTTTTGCATCTATGATCATCATGAATATTGGCCTGCAGGCACTGATTTTCTAGTCTAGGGCCCTTGTTGGTGAGGCTGAGATACATAGAGCTAACTTGAAAAATATAGTGAGGTTATTCTTAACTTTTGTAAAAGCATTTATCAGTGGAAGTTACATAGTTTTAAATTAATGGTTAAAGTCAGATTAGGTTGTTATTCAGACCAAATTTATAAACTAAACATTTACTTCAAGTTAGTGTTGCCAAAAGCATTCAAGGTATATTTTCATGAAATCTTAGTGAATTAACTCCCCATTCTCCACATTTGATAAACTCTCACCTTTCTTCTTCACCTTATTTTATTTACTTCCCTTGATTATTTAATCCTGATTATTTTCTGTTGTCTTAGTTTCTGATAAAAATTTTTATATGTTTTTACTCTTAAATTGAATTATTAGATCATAAGGTTTTTAAGAAGATTAAATTTCTCATGTGTATTTAGTAATCTTTGTCATACTTAGCCTTTAGCTAAGAGTCAGGGAAGAATAAGTTGCTTTGTATAAATGATTGTTAAAGATTAGGCACTTTATGTTAAAAGTTTGAAGTTTTAATATTCAAGTTGATTTTAGTTACTTAGAAGCAGACTTTTAGAAATTAAGGTTTGTGGTGTTAGTGTTCTAACTTGTTTCTCAAGTAATGTTAGTACTTAGAGCAAGGAATGCCAAAGTAAATTTGGCCAGCTGGAATATTTTACATGGCCCAGGAACATTTTATAGATGAACATTTGCAATCGATTTGATGATAGGGAGCACTAACTTTGAATCCCAATTATGAGAAATGTTATCTCCTCCAAAATTTCCATTCTTATCATTAGTATTAGTAGACCTATGTTACCAAAAAAATTGTACATATTATTGTTGCATTTTGAGTTTTATCAGTAAAAATTGCTGCAAATTTGTTTTCTCTCTTGTTACATAGGACCCTACATGCTTAATATCCTGGATCTTGCGTCTGGGTCTGCAAAGCCTCAAGTATTTACTTTTTAGCCTCTTACAGAAAAATATTGCCTGTCCTTGACTTAGAGTTTTAATGAATAATACCAGCAAAGTTAGCATTTGCTGCACAAATAGCTATATTTAATTTACATATTCTAATCCTCAGTAGTTGTTCAAGGTAGGTGTAATGATCCCTGGCAAGTTGCTTAGGTTCTGTCTTTGAACAGATTTAGTAGATATAAACTACTTATGTTAAATTTACCGTTAATTTTGGCTTAGGGACATCATTCTTCCTTTCTTTGTCACAGTCAGATAAAAATCAGGCAGCCTAAAGAAAGTTGCTTTTGAAAGCTTTATTTTAGTTTCCTTTTGTCTTCATTAAGTCCTCTAGAAAAGATGCCAGATAAATTAATGTGGAATAATCTGTTCAAGGGGGAGTACTTAAAATATGATTTTATTACTCAGCATTTTGTTGAATGACCTGTTTAGGTCTTATATTGATTTCCTTTTAGACAAATTTACATTCAAAATGGAAGTTTTCCAGTCCTTTTCCTACATAGTGTAAAAAATGCACATCCTTCAAATTCCTCCTTTTCCACTGCATTACATTCTGAGTGTGTTTCTTAGAATTAGGATGTATTTTTAGAATTACCAAGAAGCAATGCCAGTTTGATTTAGGTGAAGAGTTACAGTGGTAGCAAAACAAAACTGAGAAATGTGATATCTCCTGTCTGCTCATCTACATCTGTTCTATTTTGCTTCTGGTTCTTTGTCTTGGATTTTAGCTAATGGGCAAGTCTCTAGACTATCATTGTATTCTTCACTGTACCTTGTATGCTCTTGACATTAATAAGCATTAATTTTTAAAAATGAGGGAACTGTAGCTCCTCTTCTACTTGGTAGCCTCTTTTGTTCCTAAGATGGGAACTATGTGCTTTAGTGTGTATTTTTTGAATAAAGTTGTTATAACCCATAGTAACAACTTTATTAAAAAAATAAAGGATTGTTATGCCCAGGAGATTTTATTAAGGTCTTGACATTAGGTCTGGCTACCCTTGAGTTTTAGCTGATAAAAGATGTTGCGGTTATTTGATGGTAAAAACTCATAAGCTGAGTTAAATTTACTAAGGATTTTAATCAACATTGGACATTTTCTTCATATGTTTTCTTCAAAGTACATCTCTGGAAATAGTTTGAGATAGGAAAAGTTTGGGAACAGGATTTCCCTCCTCCATTTTTTGGAGCATAGGGCCTTCTTAAGGAGCTTGGCATCTTTTGGGGAATACGGGACAAACACAATAACAAGAAAACTAAGCATTGCCAGGTGAATGACACAAACAGAATATCGTTTGGTAGTTCAAAGGAGGATGCAATCACATCTATTTCTAATGACGGTGGAAAGCTGTGTAGGAAGTGGGCTTTGAACTGGTACTTGATAAATAGCACTTCTTCAGGGGAGGTTTGGATGCATTCCAAGAAAGGTGATTAATATGAACAACAATCTAGTGACGGGAAGTCAAAAAGTGTATAGATAAAATAGGAGTAAGGGCAAATTTGCTGGTGGTAGATTGTGGATAGTCCTGAGTATTTGATAATGAATTTATTAAACAAGGAAAATGTCATGATTGCTACAGTGTATATCAGTTAGGATTGGGTAGATTTTCATTCTCATGTAAAAAGCCTTACAAACATAGCATGAGGTTGCTGTGGAGGTTCTGTTTTACTGAGTCTTCACTTGATCTAATCATTTACTACCCAGCCATTCTTAGGAATTGCCTCTCATCCATGGTCACAGTTCGGCATGGAGGCTAGGGTTCTAATTGCCTTTTCCAGGTAGCAGTGTGGAAGAAGGGATGAACAAAAGGATAAAGGCTTTTTAAAGAAGGTTCTTGAAAACTGCTATGTACCCCCTCCCCTTGGTAACAAGGGCACTCGAGCTACAAGGGAGGCTGGAAAATGTTTTCATTCTGATAACAAGGTTCTCATCTCAATAAGCGAGAGTTTTGTACTGTGGAAGAAAGGTAGCATAGAAGTTAGGGTGAGGGGTTGCTGTTAGCAGTCTCTGCAACACAGGGTTACAGGTAGATTTATCTGGTGGTAAAATGGTATATCATCAGAATGAGAGCTTGATCATATAGATGTGAGAGTAGTAGTTTAGACACTGGAATTAATGTTTGCATTTTTATATTGATTATAATATTGAATTGAACTTGATTTCATAGTAAAAGGCGTTATGTGTTTTTTATGTGAAAAGCAAGTTAGGTATGTGGCTTTGCTGATACTTAAAAAAAAAGTTATAGAAGGACTATTGAATATCATCACCTTCCTCTTGTTTTCTTTAACCTCTTTTTTCTGTCTCTGTTCAGCATACAAATGTGTTCTGGTTTCTCCTAAAAAATAAAAACATCCTATCTTAAATTTTTTCTTTTTTCTTTTATTTTTTACAGACAAGGACTTGCTCTGTTGCCCAGGCTTCATTGCAGTGGTATAGTTATAGCACACTATAACCTCAAACTCATAGGCTCAAGCAGCTCTTCCGCCTTCTAACTAGGACTATATGTGCATGCCACCAGGACTGGCTAATTTTTAATTTTTTTGAAGAGATGGGGTCTCACTTGGTTATCCAGGATGGTCTTGGCCTCCTGGCCTCAAGCAATCCTCTTGCCATGTCCTCCCAGAGTGCTGGGATTACAGGCATTGTTAGCCACCATGCCTGGCCTTTTTAAAAAAAAAAATATTTTTAGACATGGGCCTTGCTGTCTCCCAGGGTGGAGTGCAGTGGCATGTTCATAGCTCACTGCAGCCTCAAACTACTGGGCTCAAGTGATCTTGCCTCAGCCTCCCAAGTAGCTGGAATTACAGGTGCAAGCCACTGTGCCTGACTTATCTTAATAGTATTTAATAATAAAACTATTAATAATGACTAACATTTTTTGAGAGTTAACTCTGCTAAGAGTTTTACATACATTATGTTGGTTGATATAGTGACACTTAACAAGGGTAATATTATTCTCTTCATTTTTTTTTCTTTTGAATGAGGACATTGAGTCTGAGATTAAGTCTTCTGCTTAGTCACACAGGTGGAATTCATACTTTAGCCATATGACTTCTTGTTTTGTTTCCTGTAGGTGCCGACTTGTATTCTCTTTCTATACAATCTGTTTAAAAAGAAGGGTCCGTTCTTATTGATAATGTCCATTTCCATCTCCCGTGAACTCCTTAATTTGCTGCATCGAAGTATGTTAAATGGTAAAAAGTGCTATGAAGGAAAAGAAAGGAAGGATTGATGGTTTATAATTTTGAATAGGATAGCCAGAGGAGGCCTCAGTAAAATGGCATTTGAATAAAGAACCAAAAGAGGGAAGGGAGTGAACCATATTGATATATGAGAGAAGAATGTTCCAGGCAGAAGAAATAGTAAGAGCATAGGTCCTGAGGAATGTGCTTAGTCAGGTGTTTGAGGAACAACAAAGAGGCCATCATGGCTAAAGTAGAGCAGAGAGAATAGTAGATTAGGATATTGGGAAGTATTGGGGTGAATATCACATGGACCACTTTTGGCTTCTACACTCAGTTTAATGCGAAGCCATTGAAAAGTTTTGCACAGATAGGTGATATTATTGCACTTATGGTTAAAAAGAGTCACTCTGGCCTTGACATGGAGAATATTGCCTAGTGAGTAAGAGTAAATAAAGCAGGGTATTTCTGATACGAAAAACCAAAGCGTATTTCCTACTCTTGCACACTGCTCAACACTTCTGACACCACATTGTGGAGATTTTTTCCCATACACCATCCAGTTTTGACACCAGATTCTGAAACACACACCAACTATAATTTCATTAAATTCTGGCACTATTTACCAGGAGATGGTATTAGATCCCACAGGAAAATGGCTCAGTCCCACAAGACAGCCCCTCACTTCAGATGCCAATTGCAAGTCCCAGGCTGTGACCTGTATTTCTGGCCAACCTGCTATAAACTGGATTTCCACGATGCCCTCCTGGAGTTTGCTTTCTTTGCTAGAGTGGCTCACAGAACTCAGGTAAATACTTTACTTATGTTTACCCATTTATTTTAAAGGATATTACACAGGATACAGATGAAGAGCCAGATGGAAGAGATGCAGAAGAAGATGTTTGGGAGAAGGGGTTCCAACCTTCCATTTGCTCACTGGGGTGCCACACTTCAGGCACCACCACATGTTCAGCTATCTGGAAGCTCTCTGAACCCTATGTTTTTGAGTTTTTTTAAGTTTTCATGAAGGCTTCATTATGTATGTGTGTTTGATTCATTCATTGACCATTGGTGATTCATTCAATCTTCAGTCTCTCTGCCCCTCTGGGACTCAACTTTCAGTTCCTCTCCCCTTCCCAGAGGTTCTATTCATGCCTTGGTCTTTTTAGCGACCACCCTCCATCCTGAAGGTATTTAGGGGTTCCCAGCCACCAATTGTGATGTCAACACTTCTGACATCACTTGGAGACTTTAAGAGTTTTAGGAGCTCTATGCCAGGAAACTGGGAGCAGAGATAAAATACGTATTTCTTATTGTAAGTCACAGTATCATACAGGGAAACCAGTTAAGAGGATGTTGCAATAATTCAAGCAGGAGATGATGGTGGTCACAATAGAATGGTTGCAGTGAAAAGCAGTTAGATTTAGGATATATTTGTGAAAGTAGAACTAATATAATTTTCTCATGCAGTTGATATATGGGGTGTAAGAGAAAGTGAAGAATCAAAGATGACTAAGATATTTTGGCTTGTAACTGGAAGGATGGAGTTGTCATTTTTCAAGATGAGGAAGATTGCAGGAAATTAAGATTTTAAATATGCTAGTAAGAGGATGTGGTAGGGAAAGCAGAATAAATTGTTCAATATTTGACTTGTTAGAATGAGATGCTATTAGACATCCAAGATGGGCGTAATGAGTAGGCAAACAAATATATGAGTTTAGAGTTCAAGGGGAAGGTTGAGACTAGAGTTACACATTTTGAGTGTTAATCAGCATAGATGATGTATAAAGGCCTAAGATTGAATGAAATCATAAGAGTGATTTATAGGTCAAAGAAAAGTGAGAAGATCCCTGAGTCACTCCAGTGTTTAGAGTTTGGGGAGATAAGGAGGAGCTAGCAAAGGAGACTGAAAAGGAGCAGCCAGTGAGGTAGGACAAAAACATGGAAGCTGGTATCCTGAAACCAGTTTCAAAGGAAGAGCATGTGAAAAACATGCCAAATATTGCTCATGGTTCACAGAAGAGCAGGACTGAGAACTGACCTTTGATACAGTGACATGAAAAACAGTGGTGAACCTTACCACAAGTGGTGTCACCATCCACAGGGTTTTTCATGCCAGAAACACTGGAAATCAAACTAAATCTCTTTGCCCTCATCCCATCTCTAGGCACTAATTTCTGTAGATTCTGCCTTCTCTTTCTTTTGTGAATCTGTCTTCTCTTTTCTATTCTTGGTGCCACTTTATTAAAGTTCTCAACGTTTCTCACCAGCATCATTACAGTGGCATTCTGTCTGGCGTTCTCTTTAATCTCTCTGCATATTGCTGCCTGTGATTCTTTTTAAAAGGCTAGTCTTAATGTTTCCTTCTCTTATTTAAAATTTCTCCGATGGCTGGCTCCATCTGGCATTCAGTATACTGTTCAAACCCTTTTATATAGAGTGTAGTTTTCTTTACAATAGGCTGCTTTCTGCTTCTCTAGAGCCTCATATGACTCCTGCCACTCCCCTACCTTATGCTCTAGTGATAGTAAACTACTATAGTTTATGGAATGTAGCATGCGAATAGTTTACCTGAAATGACCTTCTTTTTCTTATTCTATGACGTTTTCAAATGTAGTTTCTATTAACATGAAATGTCTTCCTTGATTCCTCTTTTTCCATGTGGTATATATGCTTCTCTCAGTTTCCAGAAGTACTGACTTGCAGCTTGCCTTGACATTGTCATATTATCCTGTAATTATTCGTAAATGTGACTTTCCTGCTTGTTTGTAAATTCTTTTCTAGCACGAACAATGTATTTTTCCATTTTGTATTCTCATGCTGTAGACAGTGCCTAGCACCTAATAGGGACTCAGATTTGAATAAATAAATGAGTGAATGAAACTCAGTCAGTACATCAGGACATCTTAACGCAGTTTGTGAGAGTTTATTGGACATCTGAATGGTATTATGAGCTTGAAGGAGTTCTTGAAATTACCCAGGGAAAATATATACTATAAGATCAAACTTGTGTAATTATGATATCCATCCGTATCTAAAGGCAAAACAAATTTGCCGATTGAAGAGTAATCCAGCGAGTGCTGCAAATTTAACAGACAGGTTAATTGGCAAATGCTGCAGCAAAGAGAAGTGCATGATTTAAAAAATGTCATAAAATACCCTTTTCTCCCCCTCCCCACATTTTTTGAGGCTTATTTTTGAAGAAAGTACTGTTGTACACTTACTAGTTCTGAAAAGTTGGAAACCCTAGACCAACTACCAGTTAATCAACTTGTAGTTTAATTTCTAAAATTAATTAAAATGTAAGAATGTTTATGTGACATCATAGCTTCTGATAACATTGTTTATCAGTATGCTGAATGAGTTGGCTTTTGTTCTAAGTGCTCAGACTCGTATACAATTATATTTAACTTTTAGAAAAGTTTAGAAATTATTTTCTTGTTTCAAAAAAATATATATACTTTTTCTTTTCTCTTTGAGAAAACTGGCATGAGGTCTCAAAGTTTGAACTGTGGTAGAAGCAATGAGAGTGAAATTCAAGTATAATAAGTAAGGAAGAATTTGCAGAACTTGGGGACTAATGTCAAAGATGATGTCAGATTTTTAGCTTGGCTGCTTGGGACAGGAGTGGTACCATTTATAGGTATCAAAGACCACAATTGGATGTGAGGTTAAGGGATCCAGTGAACTATCACTGGATTTTTTTAAAAGTGTTTAGTGAACCACAACCAAAAAAAGGTTAACAAATAATATACGTGTGGCTTGATTTTCCATAGATTACCATGGATTTGAAATAGAGATTGTAGGAGTTTTAAGTGGGAGGGAAGATATATTCAACCAATTGAATACATTTAGGGACATAAAAATGGGACTGGAGGTAGAGATAAGACCAGTGATGATTTAGAGGGTGTGGTATAATGGATGGCACCTGATATGAGGCAGCATGAGACTATTGTTGGGAAGATTATTGTTGGGAAGTACTGGCTACAAAGGCAAAGGCCACTGCTCTATGAGTGTTAGTTATATAACTATAAAAACCAGTGTTTCATATGGAAAAGACCATATATTTTCTCAAATACAAAGCTTTACTATATTCGTGTCAGTTATCTATATCTTTGATCTACCCTGTTGTACAGCTGAGAACATAATTAACAAAGCGCTTTTCATCAGTTGTGTCATAAGGGGTTTTTATAATTTGGTTACTTAGTAGACTTGTTGAGGGGCAAACTAAAACTTCCTGGTGCTATATACTTTTTATTTATTGTTTGTAGAAATGAGTTAAATGCCATCTATAAAAACTTTGTATATAGAAATTTGTATTATACAATTTTATTTCAAACTGTAATAGTTAACGATGGTTCTGGGATGATGGCTACCAATCATAATAAAGTTGTTTTTAATCTTTATTTTATTTCATTTTATATGGAGTCTTGCTTTGTGGTCCAGGCTAAGTGCAGTGGTGTGATCTGAGCTCACTGTATCCTCCACCTCCTGGGTTCAAGCAGTTCTCCTGCCTCAGCATCTCCAGTAACTGGGATTACTTTTTGTATTTTTAATAGAAATGGGGTTTCACCATGTTGGCCAGGCTGGTCTCGAATACCTGACCTCAAGTGATCTGCCTCCTCTGCCTCCCAAAGTGCTGGGATTACAGGTGTGAGCCACCATGCCTAATCTTTATTTTAGATAAAAAACATGAAGATTTGTCAGTAATGTTTAAACAGCATATTCATAATTGGCACCAATTTTATTTTAAAATATATTGTCTTTTAAATTGACATTCATGTTTCAATTACTGTAGGGTACATGTTATTTAAGATAATGAAATGCAGCAGTATGAGTTAATGGAAAGAACAGCAACTTTGAGCTAGGCAGATCTGATTCTGTTACTGTTATGGGTTGGTTTGTGTTCCCCCAAAAGATGTTAAAATCCTAACTCCTGATATCTGTG
This sequence comes from Plecturocebus donacophilus, assembly GCA_004027715.1. NCBI lineage: Eukaryota > Metazoa > Chordata > Mammalia > Primates > Pitheciidae > Plecturocebus > Plecturocebus donacophilus. The sequence continues at coordinate 14,744 of PVKP010010688.1, read as the reverse complement.
AATGTGACCCTATTTGGAAATGGGGTCCCTATAGATGTAGTCAAGTTAAGATGAGGTCATTAGGGTGGGCCTGTATCCAGTATGACTGGTGTGCTTATAAGAAGGAAACAGACACAGAGAGAAGATGATATGAATACGGAGATATAGACAGAATGCCATGTAACAGCGGAGGCAAAAATGGAGTAATGAAACATCAAGCCAAATAACTACAAGGATTGCTGGCCACTGCCAGAAGCTAGGAAGAGGCAAGGATGTTTTCTACCCAGAGTCTCGGAGGGAGTCTGACCCTGCTGACAACCTTAAATTTAGACTTTTGACTTCCAGAACTGTGAGAGAATAAACTATTCTTGTTCTAACACATCCAGTTTGTGGTAATTTGCTACAGCAGTGCTAGAAAGCTAATGTAGTGACATACCAGTTGTATGGTCTTGGACAGTCACTTTATCTCTAAATCTCACTTTCTTCATATATAAGAGACTAAGATGAGTTCTGGCATGTAGTATTTGGGAAATAATTGCTGGCTTTGCTATTGGTCTTCTTTCTTCGAAGACAATTTACATTTATGTATTACCTCATTCATTTATCATTTCCAACTTTGAGATTGTAACTTACTGAGTGGATTAAAAGTAAAACTTTGCCTATGGTTCCCATTAGAGTCTCTAATTTATAGAAACACAATAGATTTTATATGACTCAGAATTTTTAGAATATAAATAGTTTTTTTGTAGCTATAAGTTTAGAACTAAGCTTCTGATTATTTTTTAACCGATCTTTACAAAAAGAACTAGAGATGAGTTTTCTGAGGTTCGAAGTTATTTAGATGTGGTTGTTTATTTGTTACCCCCTTTTATCTGATGATGACACCCCAGTCATCATTGCTTTTTAGAGAAATTAGATTAATCTGGTGTTGTTTGCTCATCTTTATTTTGGGGGAGGGTGTTTTCCTACACTGATATATTATCTAGTTAATAAAAAGGAAGCATTTTAAGTACCTTTTTTTTTTTCTTTTTGAGACAGAGTCTCACTCTGTTGCCCAGGCTGCAGTGCAGTGGTGCAATCTTGGATCATTGTAACCTCTGCCACCGGGGTTCAAGCAATTCTCCTGCCTCAGCCTCTGAGTAGATGGTATTACAGGCACGCACCACCATGCCCAACTAATTTTTTTGTATTTTTAGTAGAGGTGGATTTTTGCCATGTTGGCCAGGCAGGTCTTGAACTCCTGACCTCAAATGATCTGCCTGCCTCAGCCTCCCAAAGAATTAAGATTACAGGTATGAACCATTGCACCTGGCCCGTTTTAAATACTTTAAAAAATACTGTTCAGTACTCCAGGATACTGTACTGCTTTATTGTGTACCCTTCTCTCACTCTCAGTATCCATATCCACTTTCTCCCTTATCAGGGTCTGGATTATACACATTACTTAGTTTACAATAATAGTGACCTCTATGGAAAACTTAAAATGATATCACTCATTTTTTAGTCTTAGGTAGGAAGCAATGTAGCTTACGTTACTTCCTCTTAGGCAAGAACATGGACAGCTGTTCAACTCTTGCAGCCTTCTCTTTTAGCCTGAGATCTCTCAGTGACGGAGCAGAGAACTTTGCTGCTGTGCTGTAACACCAGTGGCATTGATATGACTCATAAAACTAAAGTTACCTGCTTTAGTCACCTAGAGTAGGGCTAATAATGTCATGATCTTCCTAGCCCCTGGCTTATGTCTGCTATACCTATTGTCACTTGAACAAGCTTCTTTGTTGCTTCTGGTGTTTCTGTGCCTCATGCAAGGACCAGTATCTTTGGGAAGGGTACGATCTGCTGAAGGTTTCAATGCTACTGTTTATTTAGAAATTCTGGAGTAGTGCGGTAATGGTCCTCTCCATAGCTCTATCCACCTTCTGTTATCTGAGCTTTAAAGCCACACTGCTCTAGCTTATATTGGCTCAAGGTTGCAAAAGCTATTCCTTTAGCTTCTACTCTGCAATCTTATTCCACCCTTCTTTTTCTGAGGTCTAAATTTTTATTACTGGTTGCCAATTGTTTTGCAAGTTATTTTATACATTTGTATAAATAGTATGAGAAATGAGATAATTGGAGAACCTCTGATTTTCAGATTTTTATCTCTAATTTGGAACTTTTAAGTCTCAAATTTGTACTTTTCGGTCTGTTCTTGTGTGTATTAAGCGGTACTTGCATTGTTATAAATAAATAGCTGAGACTAGGTAATTTATAAAGAAAAGAGGTTTACTTGGCTCATAGTTCTGCAGGCTTTACAGGAAGCATGGTGCTGACATATACTTGGCTTCCTTTTGACATCCTGGGGAGGCTTCAGGAAGCTTCCAATCATAGTGGAAGGCAAAGGGGGAGCAGTCATGTTACATGGTGAATGCAGGAACAAGAAAGAGAGAGTGGGTGTGAGCGGGCAGGTGTCACACACTTTTAAACAAACAGATTTCATGAGAAGTTACTATCACGAGGACAGCACAATGTGGATGGTGCTGAACCATTCATGAGAAAACCTCAGCCATAATCCCATCACCTCCCAACAGGCCCCCCTTCCCATACTGAGGATCACAATTTCACCTGACATTTGTGTGGTGACAAATATCAAAACTATATCAATGTGCCAAGCCCGCAGTCAAGGGTATAGTCTCTCTTTGTACTGTCTTCCTGTAAATAACATCTACTCAGCAGCTCTGGTGGAGAAATTTGCTGACTACTAGACTAGGTTGTATTTCTATACCACCGGCACTTTTTTTTTTTAAATCAAAATATCCATTCTATTTTATTGTTGTTTTCAATGTTAGGTACTGAACTCCAGGAGATCAAGTGCTAGGCTGAATCCTCATTGCCGGGAACATAGAGGCACTCATAAATATTAGGTGCATGATTACAATACATCATGATGGGCATTCAGAAAGAAATGAAAGTCCCATTTCCTAAACTCTTTTAATCTGTTTATATGCAAATATTTCATTATGTTATTCTCCTCAGAACTCTCTTAAGTTCCTTATTTCCTGCAGGATATTTTAACACTCACGGTTACTTAGCTTTCTGAGGCTTTATTGTCAGCAGCAGTAACCAGCTCTGGGTAGCTTAGACAGGAAAGAAAGCATTAAAGGAGGATTGGGTAACTCCCACACAAAATGGATGGGAGTGTAGAGAATCAGGTTTGAAGGCAAGTGGGAAGTAAGGGAGTTTTGAAAGTATGAACAGTCTGATGCAGATGTCACAGCTGCTGTTGAATTTTTCTTACAAGACTACTGCTGTGATTGCTCATTTAATCTCACCCACGCTTTGTTTCCCAGGATTCACTGGTTTATGTGGGAGTGTCTGATTGCTGAGTCTAGCTCTTGTACCTTTACACTGGCTACCCTGGGTTTATGGAGAGGAAGAACCCCTCTCTCCCTTTGGTTTGAAATGGGAGTTTTGCATCCTTCCAAAACTCACAGTGGGTAGTTCCACAAAACTTGGAATTCTAAATGCAAGGCAGCTTAATAACAATAACAACAAAAGAAGTTACAATGATCCATCAGAGGTTTCTCTTCATTCTTATAATCTGAAGCTCCTGAATTTGTATGTCAGAAAGGTCATGTCCATTTCATAAAAGGGAATAGATGTTGGCATCAGGCAGGGCTGGTTCAAACTTTTGCTAGAATTACTAGGCTGGATGATCTGGGAAAATTGCTAGATGACAGTTTCCTAGTTTAAGGAAAACAAAAACAAACTTTGCCAGGGTAATTTTATTTTTAAAATGAGATGATGTGTATTAAGTGCTTATAATGCCTAGCACTTAGTATACATTCAATAAACAGTAGTCAGTGAAATACAGTATATAATTTTGGCTCTAGTTTACCTTCTTAGCTGTCTTATTTCTCCTTCCAACATGAAAACTCTTCATAAATCCAAAATGTTTACGCTACTGTTCTTAAATATGCCACGTGCTTTCCACCTCTTTCTTCTCCATATGCCACCTCTTTTTCTTCCATCTGTCTTTTATGACTCTGTTCAAATCTTTGCTGCTTCTCAGTAAGAAAGAAGTACTAGCCCATCTATTTATTACTGCTCTATGCCATCCAGTTTGGCATTTAGCATTTTATGGTAGTTTTCTTGGTATTTATATATTATCTTTGATAAAATAGTCTGCTGGAGGGCAAACGGGGCTATTTTTGGGGAAAAAATAGTTTAGTAGAAGGAACGTGAGGCCTGGAGTCAGAAGTCTTTGGTTCCAGCCCAGCACTAGCTAGGACTTGGGACAAGTTTCTGAATGTGTTCTTTTTATATAAAATTGAGGTAACATTATATGATTTTGGTGAGAGTCAGATGAAATATATATGTGAAGGAAAAGGTTGTGTAAACTGTATAATGTCTAATTGCTTTTGTATGTATCTTGTACCTAATGTCTTGCCTTACACATAGGCTTAATATATTAATGATAATGATTTTTTTAAACAGTCCTTTCAGATTTTCATGGCATCAAAAGGCATGTAATTTTTTCATACATTTAAAAAATTGTAATCAGATTGTGATGAAAATGTTCTAGCTATCTTTGATTTTGTTCATGTGTAATATTCAGTGGTTACTCTTGGTTCCAATACAATATTGTATTGTTTTATTATACCGTTGTATAATTTATTAGATTTCAAATTCCATCAGATTATTTTTGTCCAGTTAAATAAAGAATATATTTCTTTGCTGAATCACAACTGATGATTTCTCTTGAAAATTTTGCCCTAGAAACTAATTCTAAAGAGAGTGATTTGAGAGGCTTGTGTTCAAAAGTGTATGATATGGGAACAGGTCCATCTGGTAACTTTTTTTTTTAATGTTTAGATTAGGCTTAGAGGGAGAAAATGTACAGAGATTTTAAAATATAGTTCATTTTTCTGAATGGTCTTTTCTTTCATTTCTCCAACATCATAAAAGTTGGTATTTTAGGGGCAAATTATTCATGAATAGGCCCCGGATACATAGCTGTGGCTCAACAGGTCTAGTGAAAGATTATATAGGCTTTGCCCCTCTTCATTTAGGAGAACCTGTGATTTTATTTTATTTGTTTTAGTTATATGACTAGCTCTTATTAGATTTTGCAGTGAAAGAAAATTTTCTCTAAACAATTTCATTGGTAAACAAATAAGCTTTGATGGAAAGTGTTTCTACAGGAGGTTATATTGGAATTTGACAAAACCAAGTTTTGTTAAGCAAATGTATAATTTTTAAAAAGCAACTAAATGTTACACCTTACCAAGGAGGATATACAGTGTCTTAATCAGCTGGGTGATACCTTCCATTGAATGGGTTAAACAACCAACATTTATTTCTTGTAGTTCTGGAGCTGGGAAGTCCAAGGTGAAGGTACTGGTAGATTCAGCTCCTAATGAGGGCCCTTTCCAGGCTTGTAGATGGCTGCCTTCTTCCTTTGTCCTCAGATGATAGAGATTGAGAGAGCTGTGGTCTTTTTTCCTCTTCTTGCAAGCACACCAATCGCATTGTAGGGGCTCCACCATCATGACCTCACCTAAATCTCATTACTTCCCAAAGGCTCCTTCCCTAAATATCATTATACTGGGGGTTAGAGCTTCAACATAAGACATTTGAGGGGTGACAGACATTAAGTTCATAACATTCAGGTGGCAAGTAAGCATATAAAAATGCTCAAAATCATATATCAATAGAGAATTGCAAGTTGCAACAACAATGACATATTACCACATACCTAGTAGAATGGTAGAAATGCAAAACTGACACCACCAAATGCTGTGGAGCAATAGGAAATATGATGGAATGCAAAATGGTACAGCTTCTTTGGAAGTCAATTCGGCAGTTTCTTACAAAAGTAGACATACTCTTACTATATGACCCAGCAATCGCACACCTTGTGTTTACCTAAGTGGGCTGAAAACTTATGTCCACACAAAACCTGCATATGGATGTTTAAAAGCTTTATTCATAATTTTGATAACTTGAAAGCAACCAAGATGTCCTTTAGTAGATGTACAAATCAATAAACTGTGACACATCTAGACAGTGGGTATTATTTATTGCTAAAAATAAATGAACTACAAACCCATGAAAAGACATATAAAATCTTAAATGCATATTACTAAGTGAAAGAAACCAATCTGAAAAGGGCACATACAGTATGATTTCATATATAACATTCTGGAAAAGACAAAACTATGGAGACAGTAAAAAGATCAGTCCTTTCCAGGGGTTAGCAGGGAGAGGGATAAACAGACAGAGTACAGGGCTTTTTTTTTTAGGGCTGAGAGACTATTCCATATGATAACATAATGGTGGATACTCATTATACATTGTCAAAATCCATAGAATATACACCCAAGTGTGAACCGTAATGTGAACTGTGGGCTTTGGATGATGGTGATGTGTCAAGGTTGGTTGTCAGTTGTAGCAATGTACTACTGTGGTGTAAGATGTTGATAGTGGGGGAAGTTATGTGTGTGTCAGAGGCAGAGGGTATATAGGAACTCTGTACTTGGTTCAGTTTTGCTGTGAACCTTAAACTAGAAAAAGTAGTCTATTTAAAAATGTTTATAGTAGTGGGGAAAAAAAGGCTTTCAATTTAGCCATCAGGCCAGATCTTCTGACATCAACCAGTATACTGCAGTTCAATTCTGGCACTAACCACCTTGAATTAGTGTCAGATTCCACAGTTTGAAGAGCATGGTCCTCAACAAGACCGTCCTCCACTTCAGACACCAGCTGCAAGTCAAGTTCCCAGGCCACCCCATACTACTTGTCAACTGGCTCCAAATCCAGGGGCTTCCCAGACCCTTCTCACTACCTCTCCATAAGATTTCCCTCACTTCAGATGCCATTTGCAAGTTCAGAGATCTCCAGGTCACCCATATTTCTGACCAACTGGCTATATATTCAGAGGTGTTCCTAGAAGACACATATAGCAAGGTCTAGAGCGTCCTGAATGCAGAGCTTTTAGCCCTCTCCCTGTATACTTAGAACACATTACCCTCCCAGCACATCAGTGGATTCACCAACCAGAAAGCTCTCCTTCACTTCAGTGTCTAGAGTTTCTTTTGGGACTTCATGATGTAGGCTTGATTGATTGAACATTGACTAATTGATTGAACTAAATTCTTAGCTCCACTTTCCTCCTAAGAGATTGGGCTGAGCCAAAGGCCCCTAATCACACAATTAGTCTTTCTGGTGACTAGCTGCTATTTTGAGTCATTTTGTTAACAGAAACCCTGGTGTGAATCAAGGGGCTTATGAATAACAAAGATACTTTTATCACCTGGGAAATTTTAAGCATGAAACTGCTTGCCAGGAACCCAAGACAGATAAATTCAAGACCAGGTGTTGGAAAAATAGTAGCTCCTGATAACCTAATATTTTTCGAAAGTATATCATGGAAAGCTGAGGTGGCTGGAAGTATTTAAGATTGAAAGATTTAAGAGGAAAAGCTGATTTATCGATCTCTGTTAATGTAGTATTTTAATAGTTTGGATGTTTTAGCTATTAAATATTTATCATGCAGTTTTGAATTGTATATGTACAAATATATTTCTTTGATAAAAAGAAGAAAAGACTACTGGGAAAGATCACCCAGTAGAACAACAGAGGACCCTTTCCAGTTTTTACTGACTCACACTGTTAAAACAGATGACCTTAAAAACAGTTTTTGTTTGGGCTCTAGGTTGCTTCATTGGACTTAATTTTTCTTTTAATAGCAAGTTATTTCAGAGTGTTTTAGGTATTCACTTTCTCTAAGGAAGTGCTTAGTTATATTTTTCTCTTGCAGATTGATTATACCGGAACAGAGCCTTCCAGTCCCTGCAATAAATGTTTATCTCCGGATGTGACACCTTGCATTTGTACCATCAACTTCACACTGGAAAAGTCATTTGAGGTCTGTGTTTCCAAGTAATGTGCTAGAAAAGCCATGCTTTAAAAAATACTAATATTGTACTAAATGTCTTTTACTCTAGGTATTTTCTTTTTATGGAGAAGTCACTTTAATTTGCTGGAGTTCATAGGCTTTTGAGGGAGATTGTTTTATATGTTTGGCTGTTGGATTTTGCTGTCTGTTAAATATGTTTATTTGAGTGTTTTATTTTAGTTAGTACTTTGTAGACAAAATTTAAGATCTTATATTTTTTCCTTTTACTAGATAATTTTATGAATGTACAAATAAATTTTATATATGAAGTTATATATACTTGTATTTTAAAAATTATTGCTCAAATAGTTTTGTATACTTAAAATATTAAAGCAAGCTTTACTTCAGATAATAAATACTAATTCTCCCATTACTTAATTGAATTATTTTTATGACACATGAAGCATTATAAAAAATTCAAACACTTATTAAAACCTTATTGATCATTTATATTTTTATAAGTACTTAGAAATCCATCTGTTTGCATTTACACAGATCTGCCATTCTAAGCACATGCCAAAGGACATAAACATTCAAAAAAGGCGTGAAAAGACCTCTTTATACTCTCCTGTGCCTGAAAATTGAGGTTAAAATAAATTATTCTTAGAGAGCAAAACTGCATTAATACATGCCAACTTTTTAGATTTTCTGCACCTAAGATTTTCTAAAGTGACTTTAATAGTCCCTTGTAGTTGGTTGCCATCTAGTGGTTATAGATGCTCTTGCACTGAGATAAAAGACAGGATAATACTGCCTTTGAATAAAACATGAAAACAAATTTGGTAGAAGACAAATATAATTATATAACTTGATTTCAGCAGAGATTAGACATTTAAAGCATCTTTACAAGTCCATGATTTCTCAAATGTGATGGGCATACAATAAAGATGCAATAAGTTGGCCGGGCGTGGTGGTGGCTCATGCCAGCACTTTCAGAGGCAGAAGTGGGCGGATCACCTGAGGTTAGGAGTTCGAGACCAGCCTGGCCAACATGGTGAAACCCTGTCTCTACTAAAAATGTAAAAATTAGCCAGACGTGGTGGCAGCCGCCTGTAATTCCAGCTACTCGGGAGGCTGAGGCAGGAGAATCACTTGAACCCGATTCAAGCGGAAAGATGGTGCCATTGCACTCCAGCCTGGACAAGAGCAACATTTCATCTCAAAACAACAACAACAACAACAACAACAACAACAAAGATGCGATAAGTTCTCCTTTTGTCAGAACAGTCATAATTGAAGAAATGAGAGACTAGTAGGGATAGAGAAGCTCCATTAGTTTTCTCTCCCATTCAAAAAACACTTCAGAACTTGTTTTTTGCAAAGGCAGTCAACCTCAGATTCATTCTCTTGTGAATTATGTGTTTCTTCACAAGCTCCCATGTTGAATTGGGCTAAACTTTTTGGAGAACTTCAATTAGGTTATTCTGTCTTAGTATTAATTCAGAGAATCTCTTTTTCAGTTTACAAATTGAATTTACTGTACTGAATCTTGAGGTAATACTTCCTTTTAAAAAAGAATATTCATTGTCTCCATTTCTGTGATGTAACTTTGATATTCTCTCCCTTCCACAAAAAGGTTTCTGTGTAAACATTTTCTTTATATAGAATGGGAAAATTGGCATGGTTTGACATTGAAAGTCAAGCATTAAATAAATGATAGTGTATATGAAAACAGCAGATCAAATGAAGTATACTTATAATGTTACTGAATTACTTTTAATTAAGGATAAGAATATAGAAAATAGAGGTAGCAACCAGAAAGGAGAAAATAGCTTAATGTATGCTACTTCTAAAAATGTTAATCATTTAAGATGGCTTCTTAGCATCTTCTAAATAACTGTAATGTATATGGGTTACCCTTCTTTCCCAGTTTATTTCAATGTTGGCTCTATTAAATATAGTAAAGTACTTTTCTTGATTACTATAAAGTAGTTCATTATCATAGAGACTCTACTAATTAGTAGTTTATTAACTCATAATATTACATAGTGTCCTGTTGAGGAATTTCTTATATCCCAATTCAAGTTCAGAATTCACTTGTACAAAAAAAATGAAAGTTTCAGCTGGACGTGGTACTACAAGCCTGTAATGCATACCTCCCAGCTTTTAGAGACAGAGGTGGGAGAATAGCTCCACCTGGGGAATTCAGGGCCAGCCTGGGCAACATAGCAAGACTCTAGTCTCTGGGGGAAAAAAAAAAACAAGTTTGACCATTATCCCTCTGAAAAGTTGATACTAACTGGGTGAAGATTAGTTTGAATTAGAGAAAATTTTAAATTGAAGGTAGCTCAAAGTAGGCTATTAGATTCCTTGAAGATTCTTTCTAAATGTAAATAGTACTTCTTTGACATCTTTAAGGATAGTTTTAAAGTTTACTTGTGGATTTTTGTAACATGCTTTCTTTGATCTTATTTGCTGTTGTGCCATTTTAGATTGCTAAGTACTGGTGGAATTTACTCCCCACTACCTATCACAAATTATAAACTAATAAAGTTCAAATTACATAGCTTTTATGTACACATGCAATACGTTTATACAGAAGTTTTTACATGAAATTTTTTTCCTGTTTCTCTAGGGCAATGTGTTTATGTATTATGGACTCTCTAATTTCTATCAAAACCATCGTCGTTATGTGAAATCACGAGATGATAGTCAACTGAATGGAGATTCTAGTGCTTTGCTTGTAAGTAAAATGATAAATATTAAAATATGGTATCTATAAAATAAGAGTATGTAGTATCTGTTCAGTTAGAATTGTTAGGATGAAATTAAAGTGCTATAATTTATAGTTTGTATAGTGAGGATTTTTAGTTAAAATATTTTTCCTGGAATTTGCACAGATGCACTGATGCCCAGCCTGGTTTGGAAATCTGTGGACTAGGGAATCTTAGTCTCTTTACTGTTGTTCAGTTTTCCATAGTAGTAGCTAGTGCCTAAGTTTTTTTGGTTGAGGGACGGCGGGGACGGAAGCTCACTTCGTCTCGAAGGCTGGAGCACAGTGGCACGATCTTGGCTCACTGCTACCTCCACCTCCCAAGTTCAAGTGATTTTCCTGCCTCAGCCTCCTGAGTAGCTGGGATACCAGTCATGCACCACCATGCCCAGCTAATTTTTGTATTTTCAGTAGAGACGGGTTTTGCCCTTTTGGCCTGGCTGGTCTCAATCTCTGGACCTCAGGTGATCCACCTGCCTAGGCCACCCAAAGTGCTGGGATTACAGGTGTGAGCCACCGCACCCAGCCCTAAGTATTTTGTGTTGCTGTTGCCAATGCAGCAAACATTCAGAGGCCCAGAGCGATTTAGGATTTCTTAGAATTGGTGAATCTCTTAGAATACAATTTAGGACTCTATTGTGAGCAGCATGGGCCTGGTAAATGTAAAATATAACTGTTCTAGGTTATCCTGATTGGTTTTATTGCGGATCATCAGTTCCTGATGTTGGAAATAAGAGCTTGGAGTCACAAAGGAAACAAGCACTTAGGCAAAAAGTTTTGTCATCAAGGCAATTTATTTCTGCAGAAGGGTGCTGCCTGCATCAGTCACGATGGCAAGAGCACATTGAACAAAGGAGGGAAGGAGTTTTTATCCATAACAGAGCTGGTCCTTGCTTCTGTGTCTTATCCCCATTGGCTGAGGTCAGACTGCACAATCTAAACTAATCCCGTTTGGCTATAATAAACAGAGGAGGGGTGTGGGTTACAGTGGTGGGAAGGGCCATTGTGGCGGGATGAGTAGTTTACAGAGCAGGTAACTAGGAGCAGGAAAGTACAAGGAAGTTGATCTTAAGAAAAAAGAACAAGCAAGTTAACAAGCCACATATTTGAAGAGGAACTTACTGTATCTGACACTGATATGTGGGATTTTAAACAATACCAGTCTGCTTAAAGATTCCTTGGTGTACACAGGGTTCTGGTTAGGCCTATGATATTTTGAATCTGTGTGGGGTTTATTCCATAGGATCCAGTCGTTAGCACTCAGATCCAGAGAAGATGATGTACTGTGAGATACACCAAGTTTCTAGACCTTACCGAATGTGTTTGTTGGGATTATAGAGTTTGTGTATTCCAAAACCCCAGAAACCGTGGCTGATTTACAATTATTTTATTTATATGTGTGCTCTCTTCATTGAGGGTAAAGGAAACTGAAACTGATGTTTTCTTGCAAACTATAAGCCAGGATTTTAGGCCAGACCAGGAATTGATCAACTTTTTCTGTAAAGGGCCTTTACATTATGTGTAAGGCCTGTTACAATCTGGCATCAGCCTCATTATCTTATATACTATCTTTAATACATTAAACAAGGCCTGGCTGCCTTGGGCCTTGTTTGCTGCTCCCTAACCATGCATTATAACACAGGTAATCTGTTCATCTTGCCATTTAGCATTTCGTTTGCTTAGAATGTCATTTTTACTCTTTCCCTGGAGGTCTTGTCTTCCTTTTCAAGTCCTGCTGTTTTTTTTGAATGCCCTTCAATGGAAAAATATGCTTCTTTACATATTTACTTCATTTGGTTTTTGTTCCAAGTCACTATCACTTTTTGCTTTGATAAACAAATTGTGTCTCACATCATCCAGTCCTGCCCCTTCTTTCCAGGCCATTCTCCTAATAGCAGCTGTAGTGATGTTTTTAAAAAGTATAAATATCATTTCCCTACCTAAAATCTTTCAGTGGTCATATTAGCACTTGGAGTAAAATCTCCGGATGTTCTGAGCTATGTGTAATCCTGTAATCTCATCAGATATCATCCTCCCTCTTGACATGCTCCATCTACATTCACCATTACCTTTAGAGAAATAAGTTCTTTAGTGGCATGTGCTGTTTTCTTTGCTTACAACTCTCTTATGTCTTCTTTCATATGGCTGGCTCTTGCTCTTTTTATATGTCTTAACTTAAATGATACCTACTCCATAGTCAAGCATAGATTCTAAAGCAGCTCCTCCTATTCTCTTTCCATTAAATACTCACACAACTTCTTCATAACACTTACTGTAATTTGTAGTTGCATGTTTGCTTATCTGCTGTCTTTCTTTCCAGCTATACTGTAAGCTCATGAGCTCTGGGAACATGACTTTTAAAAATCACTATGTACCAAGTGCCTGGCTAGTGCTTGCACATGGAAGGCATTAATAAATATTTGCTGAATGAATATAGACATCTTCATCATGGCTCTTATTTTGTATGATAGTTGGTTTCATAAGGGTCTGCTTTCTCTATAATATTTGGAGTTGCTTAAAAGTAGGGATTGTATTCTTTTTGTTTTTCTGTTGTTAGCACCTAGTATGGTACATACTACATATTAGGCACTCATCAAATAGCCTTTTTTTTTTTTTTTTTTGGAGACAGAGTTGACTTTGTCACCCAAGCTGGAGTACAATGGCATGATCTCCCCTCACCGCAACCTTTGCCTCCTGGACTCAAGCAAACCACCAACCTCAGCCTCCCAAGTAGTTGGGACTAAAGGCACATGCCAGCATGCCCAGCTAATTTTTTGTATTTTTGTAGAGATGGGCTTTCACATGTTGCCCAGGCTGATCTTGAACACCTGGACTCAAGGGATTCTCCTGCCTTGGCCTCCCAAAGTGCTGGAATTACAGGCATGAGCCACTGCACCTGGCCCTCATCAAAATGGCATTTGTAAGCCAGTTAATGCAAAGTACCTAGCATTATTTAGTTTAGTACCTGATATATAGGTGGCAAATAATATTTTCCTTTTTTTAAAACTTCCTTAAGAATTTAGTGGCTAGCAGATTTATCTGCCGTTCATAGCTTTATCAATACACATGGTGTAGGGAACAAAAAGCTGAGAAGTCAAATATTGAAGAGACTTTATGAGATACCTGCCACAGGCTTTCTTAGCCTTCTCTTATCTTTTCCATTCGCACGAGTGCTTTTTTCCAGTTCAGACATGGAGAATATAGATACAAGTCAAGGTTGGTTGATAATGAAGTAGTTCTCAGAGGTCTAATTAGGGTCTCTTTAATTTCAAATTGAGATTATCTTGGTATGTTTTATGTTTTCTGAGACATGGCTTAATGTGGCAGGAAGGTCCCAGCTCAGACACTTAACCTCCAACTTGATACCATCTCTAGTTGAATCCCATAACTGCCACATCTCTTTGAGATCCTTAGTAGGGACTAAGTCAAAACCAAATCTGGACCACAGGCAAATGTTCTGCCTTGTCAGCATTTTTGTTTTTCTTATATAATTTAAAGATCAGTATTTTCTAGGAATCTGCGCTAGACTCCTTCCTTCCTTTCTTAAATATAGGATTTAACCCCAAATCACAACATTTGAGTTTGTAAAGTTGGACATGTTTATTTTGGGAGGCCCAGTTAAATTAAAGGAATTGCCCAAGGAGCTAGAACCTCTAGTCTCTTTATTTCTGGTTTCAGATTTTCTTTGTTATATCACACTGGATTGGCAATAGACCATTTCTTAGTTTTTCTTGGGCGGAAAATCCTTTGTGGTAACGTTTCTGTGATAAGAAAATCAAAAAGATGTTTATTTTATACATGTGTATATGACAAAACATATGCAAGTAAAGTTTATATTAAAAAGGTAAGATGGTAATGTTAAGAATACATTTTGAGGGGGAGAGAGATCCAAGATGGCCGATTAGCAACAGCCCAGGAATGTAGCTCCCAGTGAAAGTGCAGAGAACGAGTGGACGCCTCACTTTCCGACGAATTTTTGTTGCCCACAGACCGGGAGATTCCCGGCAGAGGGGACACACGGGTCGCCAGCGCGACTCTTTTGGCCGGCGCGGCTGTTTTGCCAGCGCCCCAGCGCGGCACTTCCCGGTGCGGAGTATACGGGACGGACGGGCT
>PVKP010010687.1:40491-64148 GCA_004027715.1 Plecturocebus donacophilus | reverse complement strand
AGAACATGCAGGATTGTTGCATAGGTACCTACATGGCAATGTGGTTTGCTGCCTCCATCCTCCCATCACCTATATCTGACATTTCTCCCTATGTTATCCCTCCCCAATCTCCCTACCCCCAGCTACCCCTCCCCATTCCTCCCCAACAGACCCCAGTGTGTGATGCTCCCCTCCCTGTGTCCATGTGTTCTCATTGTTCAACACCTGCCTATGAGTGAGAATGTGCATCAACCTCTTAAATTCTAAGAAGTACATGGCCTGCCCACTCCTGGTATTTTGCTCTTCCTCTTTCTTACTCTCCCCTTCCTATCATGGGAGTTAGTTTTATGTATCAACTTAGACAGGCAGGAGTACCCGGTTATCCAATCAAACACTAATCTAAATATTGCTGTGAAGCTATTTTGTAGATAAATAATAGTTAACATCTCTGATCAGGTGACTTTCAGTAAAGAAGATTAGCCTTGATAACATGGGTGAGCTTCATCCAATCTGTTGAAAGGCCTGTTTTGACAGCAAAACTGAAGTGTCCTCCAAGAAGAAAGAATTCCACCTACAGCCTGCAGCACAGCTTCCGCCTGAGAGTTTTCCAGCCTGCCCACCTGCCCTATACATTTTGGGCCTGCTCAGTCAGAACCTATTAATACAACTATGTAAGCCAATTCCTTGGAAATAGAAAGATATAGAGAATTGATATGGATATGCATGTGTGTGTGTGAGCGTGTGCATAAACGCAGAGGCAGGCAGCTGTAGGGCGCAGGGGTGTTAGGAGGTAGGTGTATGTTCCTTCCTCTGTTTTTCTGGTAGAACTCTGACGGTCCACCATTGGAACAGATCAGAGGCTGGACTCGGAGGCTCGTGCCTGTAATCCCAGCACTTTGGGAGGCCAAGGCCAGCAGATCACCTGAGGTCAGGAGTTCAAGACCAGCCTGGCCAACATGGTGAAACCCTATCTCTACTAAAAGTACAAAAATTAGCCAGGTGTGGTGGTGCACGCCTGTAATTCCAGCTACTTGGGAGACTGAGGCAAGAGAATCACTTGAACTCAGGAGTCAGATATTGCCGTGAGTCAAGACTACCCCACTGCACTCCAGCCCAGGTGACAGAAGGAGACCATGTCTCAAAAAACAGATCAGGAGGCAGCCTCCTGCTTCCTGCTCAATACATGGGAAAGTGAGGGACACAGGCCTAACTGGGAAGGCAGTATAGCACTGTGGTTAAGACAAGGGACTTGGCACCAGATGACCTGGGTTTTCATCTCCTTTATCACTTCTTGTGTGACCTTAAGCAATTTCCTTTTATCTCTCTTCACTTTAGTTCCACATCTGTAAAATGAAGCTATTAATGAAGTACCTACTTCATTCTGAGAATTAAATGTTAGGCCACAAAGTACATTTAGAAAAGCACCTAGCACATAGTAAGCTCAATAAAATGTTAGCTGTGACTATTCATTCTTGAAAAGAGTAATCTAGAAGCACCTCTACCCACCCACCCACACTGCTACCCTGGGCAGGGGAGGCCTCTCTGTCCAGGAGCAGGAGGCAAGCAAATTTTCCCTCTTAAGTCCTCTGAGAAAATAGGATTGTGGTATAGAAGACAGGGATTTCCTCCCTGGATTACTGAGGGCACCCATGCCCCACCTCTAGGGTTCAGCATGGACCAGGACACATCATCCTCTCTCTTCAAGTCTGGTTGATATCAGGTAACATCATTTAACTAGGACTTTATCACTTACAAAAGATCTCCTCCATATGGTCCATTTGGTCTGCAGCACAGTGGTGTGGATGAAGTGTAATTGTTCCCATTTTTCAGATGGGAATACTGAGGCTCAGAACAGTCACGCAACTTTTCTGACTTCACAGAGCTTGATGTAGATGAGCTGAAAAGTAAATCCAATCTTCTTCCTCCAAATCAATGACCCCTCTCATGTGTATGTCTCATTTGATGTCCCGCATCTCTTCCTGTCTTTCTCTGCGTCTCTCGCTGTCCTTTTGCTTTTCTTTTTAATGACTGTTTGGCTCTCTTTTTCTCCCCCATTCTCTTCTCTAATTTTCATTTCTCTTCCCCCTTTCTTTCTTCTTTTCTTTCCTGAGAGACAGGGTTTCACTCTGTCACCCAGGCTGGAGTGCGATCTTGGCTCACTGCAACCTCTGCATCCTGGGTTCAAGCAATTCTCCCACCTCAGCCTCCCAAGTAGCTGGGATTACAGGTGTGTGCTACCATGCCCAGCTAATTTGTGTATTTTTTGTAGAGACGAGGATCTCACTATGTTGCCCAGGCTGGTCTTGAACTCATGAGCTCAAATGATCTGCCTGCCCTGGCCTCCCAAAGTGCTAGGAATACAAGCATGAGCCACTGCACCTAGCCATTTTTCTTTCTCCTTTCCCTTTCTCTTTCTTCCTAGTTCAGACCTCAGATTCCCCACAATCCATCTAAAACAAAAGAAGGAGCTTAGGGCAAATAGCAGCCCACGGAGATTCCAACTCCCACTGCCATTTGCTGGGGATTGAGTTCTGTGTGCAGAAATAAAGACAACTTTGTTTCTCCAGGAATAAGGGCAGAAGAACTGCTCATAATAGGGAGAGAGAGAAGCAACTACTGCCAAAAGCAGCCCCCTCAGCCATCCTGTCCTCTTTTTTCATTTCCATTCTACCGTCATTATGATAATCTGTTACAATTATTCTCCTGGAACCCACGGCTCATCCTAAGAGGAGAGAAACTCAAAGAAATAGGTGTAGTAGTGGCACCTCTAAAGGAAAGAGATAAGCAAGCCTAACCCTGGGCTGAGAAGTGGCTCTGACAGCTGAAGAAGTGAATTTCCATGCAATTTCCCTCATTACGGGAATTATGTGTCTGTTTAGAAGAAACAGACACAGTTCACTGCATCTGAGAGCCTCTGAAATGGCTGCCCAAACTACAGGAAGCCCATCATTTTCCCTCCCCATAGTAATGAAGAGCCACAACCAACTGGGCAGAGAAAGGGTGCCACCTCCTGGCGAGACACGAGTTTAGGGCCAACAGTTCATGACCCAAGTTACACCTACTGCAGAGCAACTCTTGCACAACCTTCACTGTCCTATGCTACTGTCACCGATGGCCCCGTCTAGGCCTTGGAAATTAGCAGACTCAGTTCAGCCTTGACAACATGACCTTGCCTCCACTCAACAAAGAAATTAAACAAGATCACTATCCTTGTCGACACAACCATGTTTTTAGTTGGGCAATTGTTTCAACATTGTATTGAATTTGCTATATTTTTTTAATTACTGGGAAAAGAAAGCAGAAAGTGAGAAGGTGGAAAGTCTTATACATTTAGGACAGTGGAATCGAAGGTGAATATCATCAGACTTGTCCAAAGTGTTGAATCATTAGTCTCCACTGGCCCCCCAGCTCCTCCAGCCAGCCAACCGGTCTGTTCAACTGTGAAGGCAGAAAAGAGAAACTAAAGATATTCTGGGGCACTAGAAACAGAGCAATAGAGGTGGTGTCTGAAAGGCAAGATGTAACTAGGGCTTATATAATTTGATGAATACCCTTGATAACACATAAATGTATTGTTTGGCTTTCAGATATTCTGTGTGTGTGTGTGTGTGTGTGTGTGTGTGTGTGTGTGTGTGTGTGTGTGTGAAATGTAGTCTCACTCTGTTGCCTAGGCTGGAGTGCAATGGCAGGGTCTCAGCTCTCTGCAACCTCTGCCTCCTGGGTTCCAGTTATTCTCCTGCCTCAGCCTCCCAAGTAGCTGGGACTACAGGTGCCCATCACCATACCTGGCTAATTTTTGTATTTTTAGTAGAGATGGCTTTCACTATGTTGGCCAAGCTGGTCTTGAACTCCTGACCTCAGCTGATCTGCCCGCCTCAGCCTCCCAAAGTGCTGGGATTACAGATGCAAGCCACCAATCCTGGTCAGCTTTCAGATATTCTGCTTCTATATGTTTTGTCTGAAAGTATATTATGGCCAAAGCAAAGGCAGCAGTAACCTCCTGTTCAAGATACAGGCCATGCAGTAAGTGTTAGACTCTGTTTCCCCAGCAATGACACACTCTGACACCATCAGAAAGGAGCTGGGGGCAGCATGGTGTGAGGAGACCATGTGGGACCAAAGACCCAAATTCAAATCCTAACTCATCTATTTGAAAGCTCTATGATTTTCAGAAAGTGGGAATAAATCTCTCTGGTCTCAGTTTTTTAATCTATAAAATGGGAATTATAACGATACCTGCCATACCTACCTTCCAGAGTTGTAAAAGGCTCAAATGAGATCAGGTCAAGGAAACGGGGAAGGAGCCTAATGGTCAGATGTGTCCATGCTGGCAGTGGGCTCAGCACTTTACGTGTATCATGTAATTTATTCCCATAAGAAATATATTGTTACCCACAGTCCACAAATGAGAACATTTGTAGAAGTAAATTTTCCAAAGATCCCACAAGTTATTAGTAGGTGGAATTTAAATTTAAGAGCATCTGACTTTTTATGCAATATTTAATAAAATGCCATAAAAATGTAAGGGAAGTTTTTATTTAGGAAACTTATATGTGAAATCTCTGGGCCCTTTTTATTACTTCTCTTGCTCTTGTCCTAGACCTCAGATTCTCTCTCCAACCAAAGCCCCCAAACCTGGGTCCTGGAAAGTTCCAGTATGCATTGTCTAGGTGTCTGTAACCTGAAGTGAAGGGGCCTTCTCATGAGGGTGCCTGTCTTTCTAATTTCTCTCTAGAGGCCAAGTGAATCGCTTTCCCTTCTAAGGGAATTCCCAACACCTAGGAGCTGAAGCAGCCTGTGGTTTCTGGGAACAGAGATATTCTCATGGTTGCTGAAGCCACATCAGCTACAGGCTCCATTTAGGATGGACCTTACTGTTCATATTATAGACCACCATAACCATTCTTCCCACAGTGCCCCTGAATGCCCATCAGAGTTGGACTCCCAGGATGGATAGACCAGTAGTCAGTCTCAGTGTAGAATTCTATTATGTTCTATTACGTATTCTCATCTGATATGGTTTGACTGTGTCCCCACCCAAATCTCATCTTGAATTCCCATGTGTTATGGGAGGAACTTAGTGGGAAGTAATCATGGGGGTGAGTCTTTCCCATGCTGTTATCGTGAGAGCGAGTAAGTCTCACGAGATCTGATGGTTTTAAAAAGAGGAGTTCCCCTGCACAAGCTCTCTCTCTCTCTTTGCCTGCTGCCATCCATGTAAGACGGGACTTGCTTCTCTTTGCCTTCTGTCATGATTGTGAGGATTACTCAGCCACATGAGACTATAAGTCCAATTAAACCTCTCTCTTTTGTAAATTTCCCAGTCTCAAGTATGTCTTTATTAGTAGCATGAAAATAGACTAATACACCACAATCTCTCAGAGCCCCTGAATTCCATGCCAGGAATACAACTGCCTTCTCCATCTCCACCTGCCAGTCCCAACCTAACTCAAACTCAAACCCTCTAAACAACCAAAGTGCCCCCAGTTGTTTTCTCAATATCCTGTCTCAGTCAATAGCATGACCTTTCACACAGGCATGAAAGTGAAGTTCACAGTGTGTGGCACACAGTAGAGATTCAATAAACACTTGCTGATTTCATACATTGAACAAACATTGACTGAGGGTCATCACTGTGTCAGACACTCTCTTGGAGCTGGAGATACTGTGGTAAACAAGTTAGATGAAGGATGAGAGGGAAACGAGAGATAAGTACGTAATATAACTCTGTGTAGTACAAGTACAAAAAGAAAGTTATGCAGAATAAGAAGGTAGAGGGAGATGAGTGTGAAGGGGAGGGAGGAGTCTGTTTTAGATGGAACAGTCAGGGTAGGACCCTCTGAGGAAGTGACATTTGAGCAGAGACCAGGTTGGAGTGAGGACATGAGATATTCAGATATTCAGAAGAAAAATATTCCGGGGGATGACAAGTACAAAGGCTCTGAGGCAGGACCAAACTTGGAAGTTTGAGTACACAAGAAGGCTAAGGTAGGCAGAGCAGAATGTGCTAGGAGGAGAAAGTCAGCAGGAGATGAAGTTGGCCAGGTAGGGTCCTACAGGGCCCAAAGACCCGGGGAAGGACTAAGACTGGAAGTCTTTGAAGGCTTTGATCAGGGAGTGAAATGATCTGACTTACATTTTAGAAGATAATTATATCTTATGACTCACGTACATTCTGATATAACACATATTTTCATGACTTGCATATATTCATATAGATATTAATATATGTATAACTTACATATATTCCACTGTACATATCAAATATTACTTAATTTGGAATTTTTAAATCTAAGTTTGAGCTCAAAATATTCAGAATGGAATACTAATTAGCCATGAGGCACACTTCTATTGTCAGTCTTCATATGGCAGGGAAAATAATTTAGATATAAGTAGGAGCTAAGTAGCTATAGTATATTCTGAATATAGAATAGGGTCTGGATCTAGAATAATAGTCTGAAAACAGATATGGTTCCTCACAAGCCCATAAAAGGTCATGAAATATCTTTGAATTCACTTCTTTTTTGCAAGACTGTTGACAAGTTCAAAATAAAATATTAAAATGTATTTTAAATGCCTGTGAAATACTTGTTAAGCTGTTTTTTGAACTTTGGTAAAATATACATAACAACATCTACTATTTCAACTATTTTTAAGTGTGCAGTTCAGTGGCATTAAGCACTTTTTCAGGGATGTGCAATCATCGTCATCACCAACCTGCAGATCTTTTGTCTTGCAAAACTGAAACTCTGTAATCTATTAAACAATAACTCCCCATTCTCCTTTCACCCTCAAGCCCCTTTTTACTTTCTACTTCTATGATTTTGACTACTCTAGGCATCTCAAATAAGTGAAATCATACAGTATTTGTCCTTTCATGGCTGGCTTATTTCACAATGTTTTCAAGGTTCATCCATGTTTAGTGAGTGACAGAATTTCCTTCCTTTTCAAGGCTGAATAATATCCCATTGGACGTATAGACCATGTCTTGTTTATCCATTCACCTCTCACTGAACCCTTGGGTTGCTTCTACCTCTTGACTATTATGAGTGATGCTGCTATGAATATGAGTGGACAGTTATCTGTTCATATCCCTGCTCTCAATTATTTCGGGTGCATACCCAGAAACTGGATTGCTGAATCTATTTTTAATTTATTTGAGGAATGATCATACTGATTTCCATAGCGGCTGAACTATTTTACATTCGCACCAGCAGTTCACAAGAACTCCAACTTCTCCACATCCTCAACAATACTTGTGATTTTCTGTTATTGTTGGTAGTGGTGCGGTGGTTTTTAATAGTGGCCATCCTAATGAGTGCGAGATGGTATCTCATTCTGGTTTTGATTGTATTTCCCTAGTGATTAGTGATGCTGGCCACCTTTTTATGTGCTTGTTGACTGTTTGAATATCTTCTTTGGAAAAATGTCTATTCAATTCCTTTGCCCATTTTTTTATCAGGTTTTTGTTGTTGTTGTTTTTGAGTTGTATGAGTTATTTATATGTTCTGGATATGAACTCCTTATCAGATATATAGTTTGCAAGTATTTTCTTCCATTCCACGGGTCGCATTTTTACCCTGTTGACAGTATCTTTTGATGAATGGCAGTTTTCGGCCAGGTGCTGTGGCTCACACCTGTAATCCCAGCACTTTGGGAGGCCGAGGCAGGCAGATCACCTGAGGTCAGGAGTTTGAGACCAGCTTGGCCAACATGGTAAAAAGCCTGTTTCTATCAAAAATAAAAAAAATTAGCCAGGTGTGGTGGCACGCACCTGTAGTCCCAGCTACTTGGGAGACTGAGGCAGGAGACTCACTTGAACCCAGGAGATGAAGGTTGCAGTGAGCGAAGATCGCGCCACTGCACTCCAGCCTGGGCAACAGAGTGAGACTCTGTCTCAAAACAAACAAACAACAAAAACACACAGTTCTAATTTTTGCACAATTTACATATTTTTTCTTTTGTTGTCTATGCTTTTTGTTTCACATCTAAGGAATGTTTTCAGAATTGTTCTGGCTGCCATTTTGAGAACTGACTATACTGGATCAAGCATGAAAACAGAGAGGAGGTATCTATAGTGACATAGGAAAGTCTATGGGGTTGTGGACTAAAGCAATCCGCAGTAGGGATGGAGAAAATTAAATAGACTTTGAGATATGTTTTGAAGATAAAATAGATACAACCTGATTAATTGGATGACAGATACAAAGGAAAAAAAGAATAAAACATGACTCCTACTTTTTGGCCTGAACTACTAGAGGACTGGTGAGACCATCAAGAGATGGCAGCAATTAGGGAAAGAGCAGATTTATAGAAGGCTTCATCATATTTTGTGGAAGCCGTCTATCATATATCCAAATAGAGTTGTCTGACAGGTAGCTGGATAGATACACACGCCTGGAGTTGAGAGGAAAGAAGCATGTGGCAGATTTGGAGGTCCCTTGTTATCTATTGCCACAATACTGCATAACAACCATAAAAGCCTAATTGCTCAGGCATGGAGAAAGCTGACTAGATCTTTGCCAATCTTGGCTAAACTCACATGTCAGGGAGTCAGCTAGCTGGCTGTTTATCCAGGCCAACCTTAGCTCTCTGCTTTACCTATCTCCCCTCCTCCATAGACTAGCCCAGGGATGTTCCTATCGTCATGACAGAAGTGCAGGAGATAAAGACCAAGCCTCATTATCCAAGCATTTTTCAAGCCACTGATTGCATCCTCATTTGCTGACATTCCTTTGGTTAAAGTTAGTCACATGGCTTAGCCCAGAGACCAGAGTGGGGAAGCGTTGCAAAGCTACTTGGCAAGGAGGTGAAGAAATGGGGCCACTTTTGTAGTTGCCACATCACAACTGTGTAGAGATTGTATTTAATGCCTTGGGACTAACGGGAAAGTATAGAGGATGCAAAGACAGATGATCACTGTCTGTATTTGCCAAGAATCAAGGAGAATAATGAGAGGCACCATCCTCTGAGACTTAACTCTGGTGGTCTGCACCTCTGAGCTGGACTGCTTGCTGTGAGAATGGAAACAGCAAGATCTTAGGATGATTTGAAGGATGACTAGATTCTGTCCTAGGCTGGTAGGTGACAGAGCTTCTGAGACATGTTCAGATTCAGATAACTTTTAAAGGGCAAGCTAATAGAATTTGATGGAGTATGACAGACAGGTAAGAAACAAGAACACTCCTGGGTTTCTTGCCTGAATAACAAGGAGTGCCATTACTAGGATGGGGGAAACAGAGAGAGGGCAGGTTTGGCAGATGAAACAAGAATATGGTTTTGGAACATGGAAATGTGAGATCCCAGTGGAGCTGCTTGGCAGGTAATTGAATATGAGAGTGTAAAGTTCAGGGAAATGTTTAAGTTTGGAGATATAACTCTAGCAGCTATCAACAAATGAGGCTATTTAAAACCATGTGAATGGAAGTTACGATGTAAAGAAAAGAAGATGACAGGCTAACCAATTAACTGTGTTCTGCTCCTTTACCTCTGCATCTGGTAGACACCCACTACCTGTTTCACAGCTCTCGAACACAGACCCTCCTGTGCCATTCCTACTATTACTACTGTCATAGTTGAAGTCTTTATCTTTCACCTAGACCACTGCAACTGCTTCCAACTGGTCTCACTCTCTCCAAGATTACTTCATTAGCTCATTTTCCATATAGGAATCTCTGTCCTACAAATCTATTTTTTGCCACTCCTGCTTTAAAAGCTTAATACAAACTCAATCATGAATGGATCAGTCTGACATCACCTGGATTCAGTGACTAAAGGTAACATCACTAACCATGGAACAAATGTGATTCAGCAGGAAACACATCGCACCACCTATGAAGTTTTCTTGCCAAAAGAGGGAATCTCACCTAATCAAGCCTCTAGAGCCAACTACTAGTTTATAGAAAATAAGGGAGTTAGAGGCACGTGTAGTACCATGAGGGGACAATTGGCCAAATCCAAACTTTGAGAGTTCTACAGGACTACCCAGTTTCCTAACAACAACAAAAAAATTAAGTGGAGGGAACTTTGGGGGAAATGTAGAGAGTGTAGATTAAAAGAGAATCAAGAGATGAACCATCCACATGCCATACGTGGACTGTGTTTGGATTCTCATTTAAACATATCAACTGTAAAAAGATGTTTGAGAACAGAAAAATTCAACATATACAGTTGAATTTCAAATGCCATTAAGGAATTTTTGTTTATTTTCTTGGGTGTGAAAATGATAAAATAGTTATATATCTTAAAAGAAATTATGTGGCATCTTTTTATTGTTATTTTTTTTAAAAAAAGAAATTACATTGAAGTATCCATGAGTACTGGATTTGCTTCAAGATACTCCAGCAATTAAAAAAGAAATTGGCCAGACATGGTGTCTCGCACCTATAGTCCCAGTACTTTAAGAGGCCAAGGAGGATTTTTAAGGCCAGGAGTTCAAGACCAGCCTGGGCAGCATAGTGAGCCTCCATCTCTAAATTTAAAAATATAAGAAAATTTTACAAAGAAAATTGAGGGAACCAATGAAACAAAATGGGAGAAAGTTGGTAGTTATTAAAGCTGGGGATGGGTACACAAGGCTTCATTGTACTAGTTTATTTTTGTGTGTTTGAAAATTTTCCATTTTAAAAAGTGAAAAAAAGGAAAAATCGTAACACATGTAGCAAGTCAAACATGAAGTTGGCTCTATCTCCACTTCAGTCTTTTCTCTCTCAACCTCATGACATGTTATATTCCAGATACTCCAAAACTAACAGTTATTTAATAAAAGATATTCATGATTTTAGTAACACATACTTTAACAAGATGTTAATTAACAACTATTTTGGGTTTTTTAAAGTCAGACATTCAAAATGCCCACAACCAACAACACCAGTGTATTGCTGACAACAGTCTATAACAGAGCAGCATTTATTTTGTGTTCTTAATGCATCCATTTTATTGGAACCCTGTATATCCCATTTTCTGAACACATATCCAATCCTCTTTCATATCTCCTAACCTTTCCTCGTACTGTTTCTGCTTTCTGGGTGCCATTCTTCCACTTCACCACCTGGAAAACTCCTCCAATGTCCGCCTCAAATGCCAGTTCCTTTATGACCCTTCCTATGTCCTCTCCTCCTTGACCCCCAACTGCCAGTCTAAGCAGAGTCAGCTGCTCCTTCTTCTGTGCTTCCCCACTTTATTATCTCTCTAATTTATATCAACTGCCTCTCCAGCTACATGGAGAACTCCTTGTGTATATCACTCAGCATATAGTGATTAATAAATTCTTGAAGATAAGATGACGAGGGGAGGGAAGAGGGAAGGAAGGAAGGAAGGAAGGAAGGAAGGAAGGAAGGAAGGAAGGAAGGAAGGAAGGAAGGAAGGAAAGGAAAGAAGGATGAAGGGAGGGAAGGGGGAGGAAGGAGGGGAGGAAGAGCGGAGGAAAGGGGGAAGGGGGAAGGGAGGAGGGAGGGAGGGAGGGAAGGAAGGAAGGAAGGAAGGAAGGTGTCATCTCCCTTCCTACTCTATTCTAGTTGCAAAGACTCCTCACATAGTATCTGTGTCCTCTGAGAACCCAGAAGCACTTCATCCCTTACTACTCATATCAAGCATCAAAAGGAACCCACTGCCCACCCAGCTCATGCCCCACCAGGGTGGACAATCTTTAAGCAGGCGTGAGCTTCCTGCATAGATCTCCCATTTCTTTCCTTCTTCCAATCCCAAAACCAAGAGTAACGAAATGGACAGAATTCAACCTCCAAGTTCCTAAAGAGCTTTGGGGGGCTTTTTTGCTCCAATCCAATACCGCACAAAAGAGGGTAGGCAAAATCTCATAACCTTTTTCCTAAGAGCTCCCACTTGGGAAGGGTTCCAGCAGAGTGCTTTGGTGCCTTGCAAAATCCAAGGCCCTGATAGAAGCAGGAAATGTGATTATGACCACTCTCTCTCTGGCAATTACTGGCTCAGGCACTCTAACAGCTCTTAGCAAAAAATTACCTCTCCATCATGATGAAGACAGAAACAGAAGTTACAAATGAGTGCCAACTCCTGCAGCATGTCACCTGCAAGGTTAACCCTTGGGCGCCCACAATCCCCCACCCATACCTCTAATAGCTGGGAAACCTGAGGTTCTGAAAGGCGCCAATGCCCACGTCCGCAGAGGTTGCTCCTACAACCTTCCCTGGAGAGCTGTGTGTTCTTCGGTTAGGTGACTGCCTTTGGTGTCCTATCTAAAGCCACTCCTTTACAGGCCAATTCTGTGGTCACAGATTGAGGATCAATTCCCACTTAAAATGTGATTATATCCCAAGGGTAAGTGTTAATCTACTTGGCATGGCCCACCACCTTTCCAGAATCTAAACATGGCACCTCTGCCTAGTTATATATTTGGTTCCAAGAAAGAAACTTCCTTGCACTTTGGTTTATAAAAAAAAACATGAAATGAATCTGATACACATAGAGAGTGGAGTGTGGATGGGTACACCTTCAAACTGGATTTTTGCTTGAGTTGTAAGGAAAGGGAATACATCCTCAAATGTCCCAAACGTGTTGAAATAGCAAGTGACTTTAGAAGTCATCCTGCCTCTCCAACAGTCCCCACTCCCCAAGGTGTATGTGCCATTTGCATTCCGTAAAAACCCCCAACTAAGGGAGGCAGAAATAGAGGCATGGTTAAGAGCAGGCCCCAAGAATCAGGCAAACCTGGTCCAAATACTGACAACGTCCCTTATTAGCTGTGGGTCTTGGGAGAGAGTTTCTTCAAATTTGATGACTGATCTGCCAAGTCTTTCTTTAACTTCCTTCACCAGGTTGTCAGGAGAGTTAAATGAGATTATGTGTAAATTACCCAGTGCCTGGCACGTAGTTACCATATGGTGCTCACCCTTGATGAGCAGTTTTTGTGATCAGCCCAGAGGAACAACAAAGGCTGAGACTGACTGACTTATTACTTCATTAATAACAGCGCTGACTCAGTGCCAGGCACTGTTCCCGGTGCTTCAGTGCTGTGTTCGCTCATGCAATCCCCATAACAACTGGCAGAGGTGGATACTGTTATGATTTCAATTTTATAGATTTCAAAACTGAGGCACCATAATGGCAAATATTTGTCTCAAGGTCCATAGCTAATCAGTGACAGAATCAAGATTCAAGCTCAGGTATCTGGCTCCAGAGTCCAGCTCAAAGCCCTCACGCTCCACTACATCTAGTAGAATACGCCAGCAACTAGTGATTGCAGAGCCGTGTTCATCCCATCAAGCACACCAGCACACCTGTCCCGCTGACGTGTCTGGTGGAAACAAGCTCACCAGCACACCTGTCCCGCTGACCTGTCTGGTGGAAACAAGCTCACCAGCCAATGAATGGGCTTCCCCACGTTGCTTCGCTGCAAAGGTATCAGGACTGCTTGGCATTTTTCTTGTTGCTTTTCATTAGGTGTTTCATTTGGTGTCTTCATTTGCCTAAAGTATTCACCATGATGTTCTGGACCTTCCAGTAGTTGCTTCCCTCCTGGCTTTCTCCTTCTGGGTAACTCTCTTTTGGCATCAGGACTCAATTCAAACATCAGTTTCTTCTGGAAGTCTTCCCGCTTGATTAAATGCCCTGGCTCCTTGCTTTCACAGCACCCTCAGTGAACATCTAACAGAAGCATTTATTGCACTGAATTGTCACGGTGGGTTGATGTCTCTGTCACTAGCCCTCTGAGCTACATCCTCTGTGAGGACAGGGTTAGTATTTTATTCCACTTGGTAATTCAACCGACATGGGTTCCTACCTCTAGCAGAACATAGCAGTCCACATGTACAATCAAATGAGGGCCTTGTACCCTTCATAGTTTTTGGTGAAGTGACTTCAGAAACACTGTGTTGTCAGTAATCTTGCTGTATCGCCTAGTCCAATATTTGAAGAATAAATTTTGATCAAGTACAACAATAAAAATTTTCTGTATTCCTGTCTAGATAAAAGAGACTGCCGGCAGCCTCTTTGAGAAGAGAGAAAGGTTAAAGAGAAGGAAAAATGGAGGCGAGGTCTGTTCCGATATGGCAAAATACTAGTACAGAGGCTGCATTTAAAATATATATATCTCTATAAAAAGAAATGAAGTACCAATACATGCTACGACTTGGATGAACCTCAAAAAATTATACTAAGTGAAAGAAGCCAGACATAAAAGATCAACATATTGTATGATTCCTTTTGTATAAAATATCCAGAATAGGCAAGTCCATAGAGACAGAAAGCACATTAGCGGTTGCCAGGGGCCGGGGGTGGGATAGGGGATGAGAAAGAATTATTTAAAGGGTATTTTCTGGGAAGATGATAAAGTTTTGAAACTAGAGAGAGAAAGTCATTACCCAACATTATGAACACACAAAATGCCGCCAAACTCTACACTTTAAAATGGTTAATTTGGGGCCAGGAGCAGTGGCTCATGCCTGTGATCTCGACACTTCAGGAGGCTGAGGTGGGCAGGTCACCTGAGGTCAGGTGCTCGAGATCAGCTTGGCCAACATGGTGAAACCCCGTCTCTACTAAAAGTACAAAAATCAGCTGGGCATGGTGGTGTGCACCTGTAATCCCAGCTACTTGGGAGGCTATGGCAGGAGAATCACTTGAACCCAAAAGGCAGAGGTTGCAGTGAGCCATGATCCTGCCATTGCACTCCTGCCTGGGCAATGAGAGCGAAACTCTGTCTCAAAATAATAGATAAATAATAAAATGGTTAATTTGGCTGGACATGATGGCTCATGACAGTAATCCTAGGACTTTGGGAGGCCAAGGCAGGAGGATTGCTTGAGGCCAGGAGTTCAAGACCAGTATGGGCAAAAAGTTGAGATCCCATCTCTACAAAAAATAAAAGATTAACTAGGCTGGTTGTGTGCATTGGTAGTCCCAGCTATTCAGGAGGCTGAGTTGGGAGGATTGCTTGAGTCCAGGAGGTCAAGACTGCAGTGAGCCATGATTGTGCCACTGTACTCCAGCCTGGGTGACAGAGTAAGACACTATCTCAAAAACAACAACCACCACCAAATAAAAAAGGATTAATTTTATACTATGCGGATTTCACCTCAATTTTTTAAAAAATAAAAGAAAGGATCCCCAGACCCAACCTAAGAGACTTGTTCATGCTACTGTGAACTTATCAAGTATATGGAGCCCACCCTATGCCTGCCCTGGTGTCCAGGGCAGTGTCTAGGGCAGGAGACACAGGGCAGAGCCTGCAGAGATAGACTCTACTCCCGAGAGATAGGTTCGAGGACACCTGGAGGACATTCGTAGGACTTTCTTCCTGGATATGATTATCATAGCTGAGTGCAAAAATATTAGGTGAAGAAAAAAAACAGGGCCAGGGACAAGGCACTCTAAGTGCCCCAGCTTAATACAGACTTTGCCCAATAGTCTTAAAATCAACGTGGCTGTCACTTAGCTTGTGAAGGATCATGCTCTTGGGACAAGACACATTCCCATGGGCCTGCCACACCAGAAGGGAGAAGAATTTCCATCCAAGTGTTTTAAAAGGTTGCATTGCTCTGAACCACCCCTGCCTTCCTCCCCTCACTCCTCTGGCCTGCCAACTTGCAAACTTCTCCAAAGCCAGGAGCTTATGTTGCAATTTAAATATTCCCCCTTTCTCTTCTGGGAAGCTTCGCAAATGATCTCCTGCATATCAGAGTCAAATAGAAGAGTATGGCTTCTCCTGTTTGGGTGCCATTTAAGCTAGGGAGTTGAGAAAAGCAGGAAGAGTGATTCTAAACCCCAGGGTCCAGGACTGCTAAAGTAGTTACCTGTGTCCAGCCACTGAATTTTACACTTCAAAATGGTCAGGAGTTCCAGACCAGCCTGGCCAACATGGTGAAACCCCATCTCTACTAAAAATACAAAAATTAGCTGGGCATGGTGACGATGCCTGTAATCCCAGCTACTTGGGAGGCTGAGGCAGGAGAATTGCTTGAACCTGGGAGGCAGAGGTTGCAGTGAGCCGAGATCGTGCCATTGCACTCCAGCCTGGGTGACAGAGCGAGACTCTGTCTCAAAAATAAATAAATAAAAATAAAGTAGATACCTGCCGAGTTGTCCACACCTGACACTCTCCCTTTCTCCCCCATGTTCAATCCACATGGCAGAAATGGACTCTCAGTCAGCATCTTTGCTCAAAAACAACTCAGTCACTTGGGCCATAGTTGACTCAACCAAGGGTGAGCACATGACTTAAGCTAGCCAATCAGAGATGTCCCTCTGAGAATCTAGAATTGAAACCGAAAGACAGAACTGAATTGTTCCACGAAGCTCCATATATAGATATAAATTTGAAAGCTCAGGGACAGCCACTGTTTTCTCGTCTATGGTCTGGTCTGTGGTCAGCTGTTCCTAAAACGACTCCTAGTCATCTACACCTCCTGGCATTCACACTCTTGTGTAATTTCCTCTCCTTGAGTGTAGGCTAGACATAGTCACTTGCTTCTCACAAATAGAACATGGAAAATGTGATATCACCTCCGAGATTAGAAAGTAAAAGCCTGTCATTTCCATCTTGCTCCCTTCTCTCTGGCTCTTCTCACTTGCACTGATGAAGCAAACTGCTATATTGTAAGGCGAGGCCCACATGGCCAGGAACTGAGGATGGCTTCCATCCAACAGCCAGTAAGGGGCTCTTGGTCTAACAACTGTCCAGGAACTAAATCCTGCCAACACCATGTGGTGAGCTTAGAAACAGATCATTCCCCAGTTGAGCCTTGAGATGGCTGCAGTTCCAGCTCACACCTTTTATTGCAGCCTCTGAGAAACAGAAGACCTTGCTAAGCCTCACCTAGATGCCCACCCTACAGAAACTATGATATTCTTAATGTTGTCTTTGATCACTAAGTTTTGGGGTGATTTGTTACACAGAAACAGATAACTAATACATGGTCTAAGGTGAAAGAAAAGAGAAGCCATGCTGAAGAGAGAAGACAACAGAGCAGATACACATAGGGAAGGAGAAATGAAAGACAGAAGGAAAGCTGGAAGTCAGAGTTCTCCATGGATTGGATTGATATGGTAAGACCAATTAGAGGCAATTGCTATCATTCAGGGAAGAGATGATGGCAGCAGCTGTCATGCCCATTTCTGCAAGAGAAGACTAAGGGAGGAAAATGTTCAGGGAGAAAATCAAGAGATCAGTTTTGTTTTAATGTATGGTGAGTTAATATATAAAATCATGACATAGCACACTTCAGAGGAGGACAGACAAGCATGCCCAGTGTATTCTATTGTTCATTTAGCCTGTGAGCAAAGTGCTATATGTTGAAAAGAAAAGGGAGTGCTCGATTGTGTCTGGGAAGACAGAGAAGCTTCTCAGGGAGTGACATGAACGTGTGCACTGATCACACCTATAGAAAAATACATTTCACACAGTGGCAAGGATATAAAGGGAATTCAGAGTGATAAAATGAATACAGTTCTATGTTCCTTGCATTCTTTCATGTCTTCAGGGCATGATAAAACAATTCATAATTCATTCTTTAATTTAGGGGAACATAAAGGCCTTAGATCAAAGAGTAAAGTGAGATCCTATGAGGCAGTTTGGAGGGCTTCATGTAGCCTTTGCCAAACTTTGGAAAAACAGATGAAGGCATGAATTTTCACAAATAACTTATCTGAGTCATAGTTACGAGTGGAGGATCTGGAGATAAATTTGGTTGCTCTCTGTGTACCCTGACCCTGCCATTGATCACCTATGAGACCTTGGCCAACTTATCTTTCTAAGCCTCTGTTTCCTCATTGTAAGCTGGTGATAATGATTTTTGCCAAAAGGATTAAATTCAATACTATTGCAGTGTTTCTCCAACTGGGATCCACAAATACATTTTCTGAGTCTTATGAATTTTTTTAACTACTTTTTAAATATGAGGTTCTCATTTGGAGAGCAGGCTAAATATTTTAATGTTAGCACATTCCAGATCATCTGAATGACTACCTAGTAACTAAGTCTTGCTGGGAAATTTGAGTATCAAAGTTTTCAAAGGTATTTGCACTAGTGTTGGCACCAGCAACTACTATTTTTATGACCTTAGGTGTTAATGAGAGACAGATTTCATATGTAAATGTGCTAATATCTTAGTATGTTCAAAGACGGAGAGTTAATATGTAAATACTGCTTTGAGTAAACAATAGGCCAAATTATGTCATAGCACACAATACAAATAGAGGCTTCAGGGTGGGGTAGTGGTTAAACAGAGAAATTAATAGGAGAATTGAGTCATTACTCAGCATGAGGGAGCATTGATATGGCAAGAAGAAAACCCACACCGCAGTCAAACACTACAATGCACAGTTGAACAGCTATTTAGTTTCAACAAACATTGTCATCTGTCACATTAAATAAATGATGTTGATTTGCGCTGTTTTGTGTTCTAGTTTTGTTTGCATTTAATTTATAAATTTCATTTGGTTTTAGAGTTGTTTAAACACTGTAAGCATAAGAAGTTTTGACCTAGCAGTGTGTCAATACTTATTTGTTTTGTTTTTCCATAGGTCTACATCATTCCAAAATGTGTCAATACATATTTAAGAAACAAAATAATTTTTTAAATAAACTTTAGGAGTCCATGAAAGAATATTTTTTCTTTAAAGGAAGCCACATATCAGTTAATTTGGAGAAACACACGATAAACCATGTAAAGCACTGAGCATGGTGTGTAGAAATGGTGATTATTAAATATTTGAGAGAACACTAGAGTTCTAGTCCCAGGAAAGATGGAGTAAACACATTTCATCCTATTTCTCTTACTGAGTATAGCTTCAAATCTTAGCATGTACGGAGAAGCTATCTCATCTCTGTGAGTTTACCATTTTTCCACTTAGTATTCCCCAGCCTGAACTTAATGTAGCCCAAAACCCAGAAGAGGCAGTGGGACAGAGAGAGTGAGCTCCAGGAGACGCCTCTTGCTCTGACTAAGATATCAGGAAATGTGACTCCTAATACTCAGTAAAAATGCAGAAATCCCTAGATTTTTACATTTTTCCCTCCATTATCTCACACTCCAGCTTGCCTGCGCCCCCCCCAAAAATATCCAGCGATAGCAACAGAATCCCACAGAAATCAACACTCAGAGGGAAGGGAACGGTCCTCTATGATTAATGAAGTTGTGACTCTACAAGAATGCAAAGAACCCCCATTCCTTTTTTTCTCTATATATCAATCCAGGGGTTGGCCTTAGGCATAAGCATAGTTATGAAAGTGGGTAGAAAACTGGGTAGATAAAGCCCCAGATTTCTGCCTGAAGGCTAGATAAGGGAGCCTCAAGAATCCTGCTAGTAATAAGGAGGTTGTGGGAAGGGAAGATGTTAGGAAAGTGGCCCCATAAAATTGATTATAAACTCCTGGAATCACCTCTAAACTGTGGATGCATGGATCTGATCCCAGTCAGCATACCAAAGACAGTGAGCACTCAACTAACAATTAGACCAACATTCAGGTCCCAGACTAACCACTGGGTAACATACACATGGATGAGAGTCAAATAGCACACAAAGCGTTTAACAACCAACTTTGTATGGGATTACAACAGTCCACAAAAAGTGAGGTGGAACTTGCAGCCTGAACCTAAGGTACTAATTGCCTACTAAGACAAAAATATCAACATTTTCCAAGGACTTATAAAAGGGCCGAGAGTCTCATAACAAAATATTCAAAACATTCAGGATACAATAAAAAATGACTAGACATGTGAAGAGCCAGAAAATGTTCAAATCATTTGGGAAAAGACAGTCAACAGATGTCAACACCTAGATGACAGAAATGTTGGAAATATCTGATAAAGACTTTAAGGCAGCTATTACAAATATGCTCCAATAAATAATCACTAATACTCTGGAAACTAATGTAAAAACAGAAAGTCTGGGGAAAGAAATAGAAAACATTAAGAAAAATCAAACGGAAAGTTAAGAACGTAAAAATACAATATGGCCTCAATAGCAACATAGGGGCGACAGAGAAAAGAGACAACAAACTAGAATGTAGATGAATAAAAATAATCCAAAATGAACAACATAAATAATTTTTTCAATGAGCAGAATCTCAGGATCCTGGAGGACACTAACAGAAGGTCTCATATTTGTATTATTATAGCACAAAACAGAGAAAAGAAATAACATGCTGTTGAAAAACATTTGAAGAAATGATGGTTGAAAAGTTGTCAAATCTGGGAAAAGAAAAAATCTACAAACTCAAGAAACTCAGTAAACTCAAAACAGGATAAACTCCCCAAAACCATGCCCAGACATATCATAACCCAATTGCTCAAAACTAAATGCAAAGTAAAAGTCTTGAAAATTACTAGAGGAAAAAAACAATACCTTATCTAAAGGAGAGCAATAATTTAACTGACTGGACTTGTCACTGGAAATTATGGAGGTCAGAAAGAAGTGGCACACTATTTTTAAAGTGCTAACAGTAAAGAAATGTTCACTTGAGCTTCCATATGCAACAAAAATATCCTTCAGAAATTAATATGAAATAAAGACCTTCTCAGATTAAAAGCAACAACAACAATTAAGAGAATGTATTGCCAGCAGAATTGTTAAAGAAGTTTTCTGGAAAAAAAAGAGAAATGATACCTGAAGACATTTTGGAACATTGGGAACTTCAAAAAAGCAACAGAGTAGGTAAAAATCTGGTTGAGTATAATAAACTATTCTTTATTTCTTAAGTTCTTTAAAATATGTAAAATGTCTTTGATGATGAAAAGCAAAATTATAACATCCTCTAGTGAGGTTTTCAATGTATGGACATGTACTACTAAGACAACATCAAATGGGGAGAATAAAGTGACTAATACAGTAAGATATCTCCATTCCACCTGAAATGGTAAAATATAAACTCTAAGTAGCTTGTAAAGTGAAATATGTATATTGCAATCTTCAAAATAATCATTTAAAAATTATATAAAGACATAGACTCAAAGACATTAAAACGAAATACTAAAAACTATATTTAAAACCTTAAAAAAGGGGGAGTAGAAAGGGGAACCAAAGCATATTAGTCCTTTTTCATGCTGCTGATAAAGACATACTTGAGACTGGGCAATTTACAAAAGAAAAAGGTTTAATTGGACTTACAGTTTCACATGGCTGGGGAAGCTTCACAATCATGGTGAAAGGCAAGGAAGAGCAAGTCACATCTTACATGGATGGCAGCAGGCAAAGAGAGAGAGCTCATGCAGGGGAATTTCTCTTTTTCAAACCATCAGATATCATGAGACTTATTCACTATTAAAACAATAGCATGAGGAAGACCTGCCCCCATGATTCAATTGCCTCCACCAAATCCCTCCCACAGCATGTGGGAATTCAAAATGAGATTTGGGTGGGGACACAGCCAAACTATATCACAAAGGAATAAAAACCAGAGGACACAAAAAGAAAATGAATAATAAAATGGTAGATCTAAATTGTAACTTATCATTAATTACATTAAGTATAAATGGTCTAAACATATCAGTTAAAAGACAATTATTTTTAGAACTTTTTTTGAGACAGGGTCTGTCTCTGTTGCCCAGGCTGGAGTACAGTAACACCATCTCGGTTCACTGAAATCTCCATCTCCTAGGCTCAAGCCATCTTCCTACTACCTTAGCCTCCCAAGTAGCTGAGACTACAGGTGCACACCACCGTGCCCAGCTAATTTTTGTATTTTTTGTAGAGACAAGTTTTCACCATGTTACCCAAGCTAGTCTAGAACTTCTGAGCTCAAGCAATCTGCCCGCCTTAGCCTCTCAAGGTGCTGGGATTACAGGCATGAGCTACTACTCCCAGCCCAGACTAGATTTTTTGAAACCCATGACCCAACATTATGCTGTGTATAAGAAATCTACTTCAAATATAATGATATAGGTAGGTAAAAATTAAGGGAGGGGGGAAGATATATGATGCAAACATTAAATTAAAAAAGAGGGCCAGGCATGGTGGCTCACCCCTGTAATCCCAGCACTTTGAGAGGCCAAGGCAAATGGATCACGAGGTCAGGAGATCAAGACCATCCTGGCTAACACGGTGAAACCCTGTCTCTACTAAAAATACAAAAAATTAGCCAGGCCTGGTGGCACACAGCTGTACTCCTAGCTACTCAGGAGGCTTAGCAGGACAATCACTTTAACCCAGGAGGCGGAGGTTGTAGTGAGCTGAGAGATCACACCACTGCACTCCAACCTGGATGACAGAGTGAGACCCCAAAAAATTAAAAATTAAAAAAGAAGAAACAGTGGCAGCCATATTAAAATGAGACCAAAAAGATTTGCAGAAATGAAAAAATTAAAGAGTCAACTCATCAAAAAGAAATGACAATTTTTAAAGTGTATCTAACAAGAGAACTTCAAAACACATGAAGCAAAAACTAATAATAACTGAAAGGAGAGGTAGGCAAGTCTATAATTATAATTGGAGACTTGAACACTCTTCTCTTAGTGATAAATAGAACTTGTATATAGAAATTCAGCAAGAATATAGAAGAGAAGAACAGCACCATCAACAACTGGATCTGACATTTATAGAACACTCCATTCAACAACAGAAGAATACACACTCTTCTCAATAGAATACTCCCCCACAAGAATAGCAAAATACAGATTCTTGGAACATTAACAAGGATAGATTATATTGTGAGTCATAGAATAGACCTTAACAAGTTAAAAATAATTGACATCATACAAAGTATATTCTCTGACTACAACAGAACAAAACGAGATCAGTAAGAGATAACAGGAAAATCTCCTGTTGGAAATTTTAAAATATACTTCCAAATAATTTATAGGTCAAAGATGAAATCCCATGAAAAATTAGGAATTATTTGAGAGTAAACAAAAATGAAAATACAATATATCAAAATTTTTAAGATATTACTAAGGTGGTACATCAACAGAAATTTATAGTATTCAGTGATTGTATTAGAAAATAACCAAAGTTCCAAGTCAATTTTCTGCTTTCACAGTAACAAACTAGAAAAACAAAATAAATTGAAAGCAAGCAACAGAAGGGAATAATAAAGAAAACAGATTATCAAGGAAATTGAAAACAGAAAGATAAAGGAAATTAATAAAATGAAAAGCTGTCAGATGAGTAAGTAGAAGACAAAACTGAAAATTAAAAAAAAAACTAAAAGCTGATTATATGAAAAGATTGATCAAGTTGAAAAGCCTCTAGAAAAATTGACAAAGGGAAAAAGAGAGAGAAGAGATACAAATTATCAATAACAGCATTGAAGAAAGTGCTATCATTATACACCCTACAGACACTAAAAGGATAGTAAGGAAATAACACAAATAATTCTACATCCATAAATTTGACAACTTAGATGAAATGGACTACAATTCTTCAAAAAACCACAAAATCTCATCCAACATAAAATAGATAACCCAAATAGTCCTATAACTATTAAAGAAACTGAATTTCTAGCTAAAATCTACCCAAAAAATAATCTACAGAACTCAATGTTTTTATTGGCAAATTCCACCAAACATTTAAAAAAGATGTAACACCAACTCTAGAGGATCTCTTCCAGAAAATAGAAGGGGGTACATTTTGTCTCAGTTTATGGAGTTTATATTACCCTGATACCAAAAACCAAACACAATGCAAAAAAAAAAAAAAAAAAAAAAAAAAAAAAAAAAAAAAAAAAAAAAAAAAAAAAAAAAAAAAAAAAAAAAAAAAAAAAAAAAAAA
>PVKP010010687.1:9038-40391 GCA_004027715.1 Plecturocebus donacophilus | reverse complement strand
AGGATGGTTTGATATTTAAAAATCAATTCAGCAGTCTAAGAAAAAACCACCACACGTTCACATCAATTGATATAGACAACTCTTTGATAAAATTAGATGTTTCTAATCACTTCTTTCTTTTTTTTAATCCCGGCAAACTAGGTACAGGGAAATTCTCAAGTTTATTAAAGGGCATCTACAAAAACCTACAGCTAATAGCATACTTAATGGTTAGAGACTGAATTATTTTCCCCTAAGAGTGGGAAGAAAACACTCTCACCAGTCTCATTCAACATCATACTACAAATCCTAGTTAATATAATAAAGCAAGGCAAGGAAATAAAAGACATGCAGATTCAAAAGAAATAAGACTATTTTATTCACAAACAACATAATTTTTTAGGTAGAAAATCCTAAGGAATCAACAAAAAACAAGCAAACAAGCAAAGGAAATCTTAAAAACAATAAGTGAGCTTAGTTAAGGTCATAGGCCAGCAGGTCAACACACAAAAATCAATCATCAGTCATATTTTGAGACACTAGCAATGTAAAATTAGAAATCAATATTTAAAAAATATATACCATATACTATTGCAACCCCAAAATGAAATACCTAAGTATAAATTTGACAAAATATGCATAGGATCTATATGCTGAAAACTACAAAATGCTGATGAAACAATTCAAATTTGCCTAAAGAAATGGAGAGACAGACCTACCATGTTCACAGATTGGAAGTCTCGATATATAAAGAT
Source organism: Plecturocebus donacophilus (assembly GCA_004027715.1). NCBI lineage: Eukaryota > Metazoa > Chordata > Mammalia > Primates > Pitheciidae > Plecturocebus > Plecturocebus donacophilus. The sequence goes on along the minus strand of PVKP010010687.1, from coordinate 39,657 downwards.
GTCCATTTTTCCAAGATTGATCTTCCAAACAATCTCAACCAAATTTCTATTAGAATTATTTTTTAGATTTAGGCAAGATAATTCTAAAATTTCTTTGAAAAAGAACTAGAAGAGCCCAAACAATTTTTAAAATGAAGAATAAGATTGTAGAAATCATACTACCCAATTTTAATACTTGCAATAAAGCTACAGTAGTCAAGACATGCTGTTACAAAGAAATACACAAACATGTATCAATGAAAAAGAATACAGTCCAGAAAAAGACCCACATAAATATGGCCAACTGATTTTTAACAAAGGTGCAAAAGCTGGTCAATAGAGAAAATGATAGTCTTTTTAGCAACTAGCATGGGAACAACTGAACATCCATATGCTAAAAATGAACTTTAACCTTTATATTATATACAAAAACTAGCAAATTTGGTATATTGTATACAAAAACTTGATCACAGATATAAAAAAGCTACAAAATTTGTAGAAGACATTGGCAAAATCTTTTAGCTCGAAGTTAAGCAAAACATTCTTAGATATGATACCAAAAGCATCATTTATATTTTAAAAACTGAAAATTAGACTTCAAAATTAAAAACTTTTGGTCTGCAAAAGACACTGTTAAGGGAATACGAAGACAAGCTATAGACTGTGAGAAAATATTTTGAAATTACATATTTAACAAATGACTTATATCCAGAATATATAAAGAATTCTCAAACTCAACAATAAGAAAACAATGCAATTTTTAAATGGGCAAAGAAAAGACTAGGGTAAACATTTCACCAAAGAGGATATATGGGTTTGAATAAGCACACACACACAAAATGTTCAGTATCATTCACCCTTAGAGAAATATGCATTAAAATCTTGGTGATGTACCACTATGTTCCTATTAGAATGACTAAGATAAAATCTGAAAGTACGGATTTTTAACAAAAGTGCAAAAGCTGTCCAACGGAGAAAGGATTTTTCAGCAAATAGTGCTACTATCAAAAATCCCAAGTGCTGATAGAAATGTAGAGTAACCAGAACTTTCGTACCTTGCAATCGGAAATGCAAAATGGCATGGCCACTCTGGAAAACAGTTTGGCAGTTTCTTATAAAGTGAAACCTACACTTGCCATATGACCTTACAATCCCACTTCTAGTTATTTGCCTCAGAGAAATGAAAATTTATGTTCACACAAAAACCTGAACACAAATGTGTATAGCAGCTTTATTCATAATAGCCCAAAACTGGAAAAGCTTTAAATGTCCTTGAATGAATAAACAAACTGTGGTACAGCCATATAGTGGAATACCACTCAGCAATAAAAATGAACAAATTATTCATACGCACAACTTGAATGACTCTCAAAGGCATTATGCTGAGTGAAAGAAGAGAATCTCAAAAGGTTACATATGATATGGTTCCATTTACATGACATTGTTGAAAACACAAAACTATTGTGATGGAGAACAGACACTGAGTGCCAGGGGTGGAGGTGAGGGAAGAATGCGACAATGAAGCACTAGCATGAGGAGCACTATTCTTTATTTTTTGAATTTATTATTTTTGTTTTTTCATGTACAAATCAGAGTTGTGTACATTTATGAGATACAATGTGCTATTTTGATATATTTGCACATTGTGGCATGATTAGATCAAGGTGATTAACATATTCATCACCTCACTTTTTTTTTTTTTTTGAGATGGGGTCTCACGTTGTCACTCAGGCTGGAGTGCAGTGTCACTCAGCTTACTGCAACCCCCACCTCCTGGGTGCAAGGGGTTCCCCTGCCTCAGCCTCCTGAGTAGCTGGGACCACAGGCATGTGCCACCACACCCACACCTGGTTACTTTTTGTATTTTTGGTAGAGACAGAGTTTCACCATGTTGCCCAGGCTGGTCTCGAACTCCTGAGCTCAAGCGATCCACCTACCTCAGCCTCCCAAAGTGCTAAGATTACAGACATGAGCCACTGCACCTGGCCATCACCACACTTTTTTGTGGTGATGGTTGCATGAATCCATTTATGTGTTAAAATTAATAGAATAGTGCCCACACAAAAGATCAATTTTATTATATTAATATTACCTATGAGACAAACAAGCTTTATTAACTCAAAGCTAAGAATGTATGGCCTTGTAGCCTCCGCTTTTTTTTTTTGAGACAGAGTCTTACTCTGTTGCCCAGGCTGGAGTGCAGTGGCACACTCTCGGCTCACTGCAACCTCCGCCTCCCAGATTCAAGTGATTCTCCTATCTCAGCCTTCCAAGTGGCTGGGATTACAGGTGCACACCACCACACCCAGCTGAGTTTTGTATTTTTAGTAGAGCTGGGGTTTCACCATGTCAGCCAGGCTGGTCTCGAACTCCTGACCTCAGGTGATCCACCCACCTCGGCTTCCCAAAGTGCTGGGATTACAGGTGTGAGCCACCGTGCCTGGCCGTAGCCCCTATCTTTATCATCCTTGCAAATGGCCTGCAAGGTCCATCAGGTTGTGGGCTATCACCACACAGCAAGCTCCCGGGTTCAGACAACTACTGGAACAATTTTAGAAAATAAATTAATTGGAAGGTGATTCTTGGCATTAAAAAAATGATTTGTCACTTAGTCAAAGGTTCCCTTTGCACAGAGAACTATCTAGCCCCCTTTAGAGCATAATGGCAGACTTCATGGTAAAGAAATCGAAAACTAAAACAACGGGAGCTTCTACTTACTGAACTCAAGCTAAAATGATGCCATTCACAGTTCTAAAATTAGAAGATAAAGCAATGAGAAAATGGAATAAAAATTACCAATATTTCAGGTCTACAAATATTAAAATCCAGTTATTATCTACAGCATATATTCAATAGGTACTTGACCCAACAGAAACCACATATGCAGTAGATGGAAAACTATCCAGCTAAGGCCTGAACTGCCTTCTCCCCAAAACAGAAAAAGTAGAGTGATCCAGCTCTTCCATTCCTTTTCCCCAGTCTCTCTTTCATCATTATTCCCAGGGAGCAGATCTCACAAACCTGTATCAAGGCTGCAGAGAGGCCAGGCACAGTGGCTCACGCCTGTAATCCCCGCACTTTGGGAGGCCGTGGTGGGTGGATCACTAGAAGTCAGGAATTCGAGACCAACCTGGTCAACATGGTGAAACCCCATCTCTACTAAAAATACAAAAATTAGCCAAGCGTAGTGGCACATGCCTGTAGTCCCAGCTGCTCGGGAGGCTAAAGCAGAAGAATCATGTGAACCCAGGAGATGGAGGTTGCAGTGAGCCGAGGTCACACCACTGCACTCCAGCCTCGGCGACAGAGCAAGACTCTGTCTCAAGACTGCAGAGAAACTAGAGAAACTCTCAGATTTTTGTCCAGAAGGCCCTCTGTCTCATTTAATGTTCTCATCACAGCCACAACATAGGTACCTATATCATTTAGGAATAATTTGGGCTACCAAGAACAAACTTACCATTTCACAGTGGTTTTAATAAATCAGGGTGGCTGGCATGGTGGCTCCCACCTGTAACCCAGTTCTTTGAAAGGCTGCAGCAGGCAGATGGCTTGAGCTTAGGAGTTCGATACCAGCCTAGGCAACTTGGCAAAACCTCACCTCTATCAAAAATACAAAAAAATTAACCGAAGGTGGTGGCATGTGCCTGTGACCCCAGCTGCTTGGGAGGCTGATGTGGGCTCGAACCCAGGAAGTGGAGGTTGCAGCGAGCCAAGATCGCGCCATTGCACTCCAGTCTGGGCAATAGAGCGAGACCCAGTCTCAAAAAAAATAAATTAAATAAATAGAGGATCATTCTTCTCACATAAAGTATTAGCAGTCAGTGACTTTGTTTCAGCTGTCTCACAAAGGCAGGAGTATGAACAGGTGTCCCCCACATTCTCTTGATCTCTTGGTAATAAACTCAGCAAAGTCCCTGTAGGAAGCAGGGGGCGACCTAAGCAGGAAGACTCTTCTTACCCTCTGACTTCATATCAAGAAGGAGACCAGGGTCACACAAAGCACAAAGATCCTCCTTATCCTTCTTCTCTTACCAGGGAAGGAAAGCTTTCCCAGAACCACCTCGGAAAATTTCCTTTCATTGGCCAGACATCATCACGGGATCACTCCTGGACTAGGAATGAAGCCCACCTCCCCCAGAGACTGTGGGAAGTGATATCTGAGCACAACTGATCATCTGCTGGCAAGGAAGAAAGGAGCCAATAAACAGTGTCTGCCATGGTGTCATTATTATTTCCTCCTTTTGACAGATGGGAAAACTGTGGCTTAGAAAGGATAAGTGATAAGGTCACCCAGCTGGTAAGCACTGAAGCCAGGTTTCAAACCCAAAACTGCATGACTGCCATGCCTGTACTCTGAACCTCTGTGTGACACTGCTTCTTTGGGATAAGGTTGAAGCTGTGATCAATCCCTTCATCCCCTGGAACAGCAAGCCAGGAGGGCTAGCAGAGACTGTCATCAGTTGTTCTAGAGAGACGAGAACAGCCACACTGTGGATCAGTATCTGGGTGGCCTGCACCTGCTTCTCTGAACACAGACAGTATGTCTGTGAAAGCTCTGCCTTCCTGTGGTTCTACCTGTCTTAGCCTCTCCCCACTGCAGAGATGGGTAAAGAAGCTGGGCTGGAAAATCCTGCCCCTCTGGCTTGCTCCCTGACTCAGCCACCCTGGGCTACTTCCTTGTCCCTGTTCTGTGGGTTCTTCTCCCTGCTGATTTCCCCTGGGATCCTAACACCCAAAATAACTCAAAAGGCACCCTATGTGACTCTACTGCTAACATATTTTCCCCTAAAGTGAAGGCTGCAGACTACATTTCAATGAGAAAATAAATTAGCAGGTAATAAATTTTCTCTTCCTTCTCTATGATCCTACTGGGCCTTGAAATTAGCAAGAACCAACTGTCACATTAATTTCACTGTTGAGACAAGCACTAAGGATGACATCACAGTGCCCCTTGGGACTAGGATTCATCAGGCTGGGTTGGAGATAGGCAAGTCTGAAGCCCTAAAGTGGGCTAGGTGGAGAAAGAGAAGCAGATACTCTTCATGAGCAAGTCCTATACAAAGTCCTTTGTGATTTTTTCTGGGTCTCTGAAAAGTTAAAGAAGAAATATAATGGTTTGGGCTGTGGACAAGAACAGATTTTCCAACACTTTGGTCACGTTACTAAACACACTGCTTGTACCACCATTCCTCTTTCAGGAGGCCTTGTGGGGGGAAAGAACATCTTGTAGTAACTAAGTGATGGTTTCTGTGTTCCTAGAGAATTTCTGCAACATTATTGAGTGAGACCAACTTGGCAGACAGGAAAGGATTAGCAAGTCCTCGGATTACTTGAGCAATAAAGATCTATTGCCATGGGCCTTTTCATTGGGAACTCAGTCTTGGTCAATATCAACATCTTAACGGCAAGTCGATAAATTGCAGTATCAACCGCAGTGGAAGTGTCAATGCCTGCTGCCGGCAACTTAGTTTATGGTGAATCAAGACCTGGAATGAGGCTTTAAATTTGCTGATGCTTTTTTCTGTGGGGTTTGTCGCGGCTCACCCAGCCAGATCGATTCGATGTGTCGTGCTGGGGAGGAGGAAAAGGTTTGTGGCTCTTAGAGTATTAGCAAGTTCATTTCACGCTGATGCTGCGACAGAGGCCAGGGGAAGGTTTACAGCAGCTGCATTCATCAAGCCAGCTGGTCGCCCACGACATCCCTCGGGCTTGGAACAGAGGAAGAGAAGGGAGGGAACGGCGGCTGGCAATTCATAGAGAACACTGTAGCTTTCTTTGGCGGTGGGGGCAGGCAGTAAAGAGGGGACAGGATTTGGAGGCTCGGATGGTTCCCTCAGGACTGCCATGGGATGTTTTCACAGCCTGCAGAGAGGAGCCAGATGTGGGCAGTGGCCTAGTTCACGTCAGCCTTCAGGAGCTATTTGGGACTAAGGTCTTCTCCTTTCCCAGAGAGTTTGTGGCAGATTGCCTACAAAAACAGCCCTAATCCTTCATCCCTCCCACAGCATCTGCAATGTGACTTGATAGTTCCTCCCATCAAGGGGTCGAGCCTATTCCCCTGTTCTTTGAATCTAGGCTGCCTTGTCATTTACTTTGATCAATAGAATGCAGCAGGAGGGACAGCATGTCAGTTCCAAGCCAAGGTCTCAAGACCTTTGCCCACCTCTCTCTCTCACACACACATACACACTCACTTACTTGCTCCCCTTGCCTCCATCATAAGAACAAAAGCAACTAGTCTTTTGAAATATAAGCTAGCATGTGGAGAAGGTCTGAATCACCCCAGCTGAGGTCATCCTAGACCAATCAGCCTCTGGCCAACCTGCCAACTGACCACAGATGCATGAGCAAGCCCAGCTGAGACCAGCTGAGCCCAGCCCAGATCTGCAGAACTGGCCAGCCAGTCCATAACCCTGTGAGCCATGATAAATAATTACTGTTTTAAATCAGTGAGATTTGGGGGCTAGTTTTCTATGGAGTGTCCTTACGGCAATAGATTACTAATATAGAGTTCATCAGATTGTTTTTGTAACCAGAGGCATGCCCTTGGACTTTAGGGTTTCTGATTCTTGGAGGACCAAAATTCCACCAGCTGGTGCTAAAAGCCTAAAGCTTGTATACCATACGCATGTGAGAAAACCAACCCACAAGACCAGTCCGTCCCTTCCCCAAATAGACTGCCAGAAAAAAAGGCTGCTGCCGTCATTCACATTTGCTCAGTTCAATTTCTTCTTGGGACAAAGGTCATGATTTCCAAGACAACCAACCAGCTTTAGTTCCAGGACTCTGGACAACACTGCTTTTTTTCCCTTGTCTTTTGTAATGGATAGGCAAATGTCCATCTGGCCTCCACCTCCCCATTCTACCTCTGAGCCACTGAACCGTTTGGATTAAGTGGCAGGCGCCAGCCATTCCAAGCCCAAAACATCAGTGTGTCTGTCTTAGTTTTCTGTTGCTATTGTAACAAACTACCACAAACTTGGTGGTTTAACAACAGAAATTTATCTGACTGTTCTACAGATCAGAAGTCTAACTTGGGTCTCATTGGGCCGAAATCAAGGTGTCATCAAGGCTGTATTCCTTATGGGGGATCCAGGGGAACATCTGTTTCCCTGTCTTTCAAGCTTCCAGAGGCTGCCCTTCTTCCTTGGCTCATGACCTGCTTCCTTCATTGTCAAACCTGCCACAGTGGATGAAGTCTTTCTCACATTGCCTCCATCTGACCTATTCTTCTGTTCCACTTTTAAGGATTTAGGTGATTAAATTGGACCCAATTGGATAATCCCAAATAATCTCATCATCTCAAAGTCCTTAACCTTAATCACATATACAAAATCGCATTTGCTATGTAAAGTAACATACCTACAGGTTCCAGGGATTAGGACATGGATATTTTTGGAGGGACATTATTCTGACTACCACAATATTATTGGATCTTTGTATAACGAGAATTGAGAGAAAGGAACCCGTTCTTTTCTTGGATATCTTCATGGAACTGATGGGCCTCCACCTGGAATTCTCTAAAATGGGCTTATGTTGGAAAAGATGGGAGGGAAGAAAATGAACCAGGGTCAGCAGGACCCATAATTCATCCACAAAGTTGCAGGGTTTTCTCCCTCTCCATGAGATGGTGGTCTGCCTACTAAGGAAGCAGGATTTGGCTATCAGTTCAAAGGTGGGATTAGATAGCTTTAGTTCAGAAGAAATCCAGCTCTTTATGATGTTTCACCCTGGCACTGAACTTTCACAAGTTGGTGATACCCTTTGTAGCAATTTCAAGGGGAGCCGATCAGAAGCCACGTTAGATTCTACAACCAAAGTTCTATCCCGATTTACTGAATCCTGACACTAAGAGCTAATGGGGTACAGAGATAAATTTAAAGAGATTCTGCCCTCAAAGCATTTACAGGTTAGAGCACTATACTAAACAGATACATAAATAAATGGCTATTTAAAATTTTAGAAGGAGAAAAGCACAGAAATAATACAGATAAATTGTGACAGATATTCAGGGAAGGAAAAGAAGAAAGGGAAAAGACTGGCTAGAGAGAGAAGGAATAAAGAACAATCTGAAAGGTCAGGCATGGTGGCTCACACCTGTAATCCCAACATTTTGGGAGGCCAAGGCAGGAAAGTCCCTTGAACCCAAGAGTTTGAGACCAGCCTGAGCAACACAGTGGGACCCTGTCTTAATTTAAAAAAAAAAAAAAAAAAAAACAAGAAGAATCTGAGAAGGCTTTTTGGAAGAATTTAATGAAGCATAAAACAAATTTAAGTGCTAAATTCATGGTTTAAGCCAGGGCAGATAGAAAATATTCTAGGCTTTGCAGTTTATATGATCTCTGCTGCAACTACTCAACTCTTCTGTTGCAGCGCAAATGCAGCCAAAGACAATATGTAAATTTGTGAGCATGGCTGTGTTTCAACAAAACTTTATTTATAAAAATGAGCAGGGAGCCAGATTTGGCCCACAGGCTATAGTTACTGATCCCTGTTTTAAGCCATGCTGTAGCATCCAGTGAAGGCAAGCATAATTATGAATGGATTTATAAAAGATAGAGTGCTTTGGTTAAGCTTTGATGAATAAATAGAATTGGAATATGCAGCAAGAACAATCATAAAAAAGGTGAAATTAACAATTTGTGTGAGATATTGAAGAGAACAGGCCCTCAAGAGTTTCAAACAGAGAATTTTGGAAAGGGAAAATGTTTGAAGTAGAGCTAGTTTGAGTAGGGTTGTTTTATGGAAAACTTTGATGGATAAATAAAGAACTTTAGGCTAAGAAAATGCAAATTTAGGGAACCACTGACAGTTTTTGAACTAGAAAATGATGGCATGCAAATATTTTTCAAATCACTAAATTCAAAAATTGGCCTCTGGGGCCATGAAGCATACTAAACAAGGATCCTGAGGACTTTCCTCATGATCCAGGAGATACAACAGGTGAATTTCTTTTCTTTCTTTCTTTTTTTTTTTTTTTGAGATGGAGTCTCACTCTGTTGCCCAGACTGGAGTGCAATGGCGTGATCTTGGCTCACGGTAACCTCTGCCTCCTGGGTTCAAGCAATTCTCTGCCCCAGCCTCCCGAGTAGCTGGGATTACAGGTACTCACCACCACGCCCAGATAATTTTTGTATTTTTAGTAGAGAAGGGGTTTCACCATCTTGTCCAGGCTGGTCTTCAACTCTTGATCTCACGATGCACCCACCTCGGCCTCCCAAAGTGCTGGGTTACAGGTGTGAGCCACGGCGCCCAGCCAGGTGAATTTCAGAATTAAAAATTTGCCTGTTAGTCCAGGGGCAGTGGCTCATGCCTGTAATCCCAGATCTTTGGGAGGCCCAGGTGGGGAGATCACTGGAGCCCAGGAGTTTGAGGCAACATAGTGAGACCCCCCTCTACAAAAAGATATACAAATTAGCTGGGTGTGGTGGTGCACACCTGTAGTCCCAGCTAGTCAAGAGGCTGAAGTGGATCTCTTGAGCCCAGGAGGTGGAGGCTGCAATGAGCCATAAGTGTGCCACCATATTTCAGTCTGTGTGATAGAATGAGACTCTGTCTCAAAAAAATATAAAATAAAGTAGTAAAATAAAATAAATAAAACCTTGCCCGCTGGCCATCTGCTTCCATACACAAGGAAGGAGCCAGTCTGCACCTCACATACAGCTAGGCTCAAATTCTCAGAAGATTCCAGGTGTCCAGTAAGATCTGGTTTGGCTTCCCTAGAGCAATGAGCATCTGCGTCTTCAGGTCGTCTGCAAAAGGAGAGGTATCCTTCCATCTCTTCCCCGGCTGTCTCCACTTCCTCCACCCCAAAGCCCCCTGCCTCTGTGAATCTCATGTTGTAACAAATGAGATACCAAAGCTTCCAACAAGCTGCTCATCGTTATACCCGGCAGGAGAAAAGCAGCCATGACCTGGAGCTGGGACCTTGTTAGAGTTTGTAATAAGCTGACGGGAAAATATTTCTGCCTGATTAGAATCCCTAATGAGCTTCTGACTACGATGAGCAGGAAAGGCCAGCTTCCAGCTCTCTCCTCAACCCCGCCCACACCTCTCCCTGTTCTCAAGCAGAGGTCCAGGCAGGAAAGGGTTCTTTGCCAGCAGTTAAAACCACAAAAACAAACACAAAACAGCCCCAGCAACCCTCAACCCAGTCCACCTTCTCCTGCTCCGAAGGAGGAAGCCTCCATCTTACTCATTTTTTTCATGCACACAGTCCACTGACACCTGCTAACATCTTAACGATGCCACGTGGACCTATCTGTAATTGGTCACAGTGACCCACAGGTCCTGGTGAGGTCCTCACTCAAAAAGAAATGGAAAAATGGGAGAATACAGCATCCGACCAACCACTGGAAACATGAGACCACAGGCCAAATTCCCACAGTGGTCGGTCAGAGCAAAATTCCAAATGCAAAGAATTTTGCTCGGTGTCAATTCAGAGACTATTTTGATATTCCCACTTTCTGTTGACTGGTTTTAGAAAGCATCTGGATTTGTTCCAGAGTGAATTGATTCACCACAATGATGATTTTTAGAGGGGGAAAAAAAATTCAAGAACATATTTTGGGGATAGTTCATGGTTTAATAAAAAAATAATATGTTAGTTTAGTTGGAGATTCAGATTGTACTTATGTTCAAGGCTCTGTGGAGAAGAGACTTGAATTTTTGAAAGTCTAAAAGATTTTCATGTAGTCCAGTCTTGTGACCTCAGATGGAAGAAAGATGTTTTGTAGTGATAGAAAATGCAAGTATTCCAGGATCTGGTATTTTTAAAAATCCCCTTTGGGGTCCCTGTGGGTTCTGTCTGTGGGATACAGCACCTCCCCCTTCATTCCCAAGAGATGAGAGAGACAGAGACAGAGACGCAGATCGGAGAGAGACCCACTGCTGTATCCTCCACAGAAGCAAACTTTGGCTCTAGGCTAAATCACAAAGAATTAGGCTTTCAGCTGCCACCAAGCATATCACATCAGCGCAGTGGTTCTCAACCTTGGCTACATATCATTATCACCTGGAGAGCTTTTTAAAATGTGGTTCCTAGGGCCCACCCCCAGAGATTCTGATTCAATTGGTCTGGGGTGTGATTTGGGTATTGAGACCTAAACGTGCAGCTAGAGCCGCGAATGCTAGTCTGGAGCAACGTTTCTCAGACTTGAATGTGTATATGAGTAGCTGGGATCTTGTCAAAATGCCAACTCTGGTTCAGTAGGTCTGGGATGGGCCTGAGATTCTGCATTTCCAGCAAGCTCCCAGGGGAATGCTGGTGCTGCTGGTCCTTGAACCACTTTGAGTAGAAAGGATCTAACATCCTGAAGTGATGCTACATTTCTTTGACATCATATTTCCCAAGACTGTGTCAACTGCAATCAATAGAAATTCAAGTCAGATTGGAATCATCCAAAGGAGCCCAGGTGTGGTGGCTCACACCTGTAATCCTGACACTTTGGGAGGCCAAGGAGGGCAGATCACTTGAGGTCAGGAGTTCAAAGGAGGCCAAATTGGTGAAACCTGTCTCTACTAAAAATACCAAAAAATTAGCCAGACATGGTGGCACATGCCTGTAGTCCCAGCTACCGGGGAGACTGAGGCAGGAGAATCGTTGGAACCCGGGAGCTGGAGGTTGCAGTGAGCCGAGATCACACCACTGCACTCCAGCCTGGGTGACAGAGTGAGACTCTGTCTCCAAAAAAAAAAAAAGGAGGAATATATTGGTACAAATAAATGAGAAGTCTAAGGGCAGTTCTGGCTTTAGGCGTGGCTGCATCCAGGAGCTCAAATTATGTCCCTGGGATTTTTTCTTTCTATTCTGCTTTCCCTTTTCAGGCAGGTCCTCTCCATGTGGCAACAAAGATGATGATCCCAAGCAGTCCCAGACTTACTCCATTCACACAGCTCGTGAGGCCCCCTCTCCCTCATCTTCCATATTGGTCCCTCAAAATGACTCACTTTCTGCAGCTTGGGTCATTCGTGCACTGCAGGGCAGGGACAGGCAGAGCTCTCCGGTGAAGAGCCTCACCTGAAACACAGGTATTGGGCAATAAATTCTCCAAAGGCAAGCATGCAGGACAAACCACAGAGGAGCCCCACATGAGCTGTTGAGCCTGTGCTTTTAGCCAGAGCACTGTCCTTAGTAAAACTCAGTGCCAGGAGCTCCAGAAAGAAAGCTCAGTCTTCAAAGACAACAAACGGACTGCAGCCCAAATATGGCATCAGTCCTTGGCCTCTCTGTACCTCAGTTTGTTCACCTGTAAAATGGAAATCATAATAATATCTACCTCATAGGGCAGTTGGATGAATTGATACACACAGGCTCTTGGAATAATACCTGGCACATGGCGTGCAAGTATTCAGTTTCATTTGTTACAGCTACGCAGTGCTTAAAATGCTCTGTTTAAAGAAAAATATGAATTAGTTGCCAGTATTTCTTAATCAGATTTTCATGTGAAAATCCAGATGTCCAGATTGTTCTGAAAAATTATAAGATCTGCCCTCACTCACTCTACCTAATGTGGTAATAGTTAGCTGGAGCTGGATCACAGCTGGCTGCTCCCACTCCATGGTTTATGGCCTTTTGGGGGGTTGCTCTCATTTCCATTAACACCCCAGCACCCATAGGCATCTGAGCTTGAGACCCCTGCTCTCTGCTTTTTAAAAATGCGCAGGCTGAATGTACTAGGATGGATGGCATGCCAGCCACACATTCACCTGACAGGCTTCACACCTGCTATCCACCCATTTAAAGATGAGGTAGCTGATCTCAGAGAGGCTAACTCACTCAGTTTTGGAAGAGCACAGCCTCAGAGCCCGGGTCTTTCGTTCCTGAGTCAACACCCTCCATACACCTCTGGGCAAAAGCCTGACTCAGAAATAGCTCAGGGAGCACACTCCATGCTGGCAGTGGGGTGCAATGGAAAAGGGCTGAGGGCTGCCAGGTGACTCACACCCATACTCCCAGCACTTTGGGAGACTGAGGCAAACAGATCACTTGAGCTCAGGAGTTCAAGACCAAAACCTGGGCAACGTGGCAAAACCCCATCTCTACAAAAAATACAAAAATTAGCCCAGCATGGTGGTATGTGTCTATGGTCCCAGTGACTGAGGAGACTGAGGTGGGAGGATCACTTGAGCCCAGATCCGGCCACAGCACTCCAGCCTGGGTGACAGAGCTAGACTCTGTCTCAGAAAAAGTGGGGGTTTGGGGGGACACCTGAGGGCTCTGCCCACCCTTCCTGGCTCCATGGACACTAGGGGCCAAGACAGCTATGACTCAAGTAGGGTTACTAGATAAAATTCAAGATGCCCACTTAAATTTGAATTTCATGTAGATTTCAGATAAATGACCAATTTTTTAGTATAAGTTTATCCCATGCATTGTTTCAGATATACTAACTTTTTATACTAAAAATTTCATTGATTTCCAATAAATGATGAATTATTTTAGTATGTTTCAAATACTGTATAAGGCTTCCATATGCTAAAATAAAAGTATTCATTTATCTGAAATTTACATTTAACCCAGTACCCTGTACTTTTTTCTTTGCTATATTTGGCAACACAGCCATAGGAAAGGCTGAGAAGGGAAAAGAGCTGTGACCTTCAATCCACGGCTGCCTAGGAGCTCTGGCTTGGGACAGCAGCAAAGCAGCCCTCCACTCCTCTCCCCCACCCCAAATCGGAACTTTTGTTTTCCTCCTGACACTTCTTTTCCGAGTCAGTGCTGCTTTTATTTCGTATTGTGGGCGCCACTCGTGTCTCAGCGATGAGGCCTCCGGGAGTCTCCCTGCCGCGGCCTCATTTCTGCAGTCACCAGGAAGGCCACCATTGGGCCGCGGAAACAGCGGGGATGGTCGCCAGGTGATCCGCGTTTTTTGTTTTGGAGTTTAGGGGGCGGCGGAGGGGCGGAGGTTGGTTGCCTTTGTTTTTATTTTTTGTTTGTTGTTGTTTGTTTGGTTTTGGGCTTGGTCGATGCTATAGTTATCCTGGGCTGAGACCAGGGCGAGTTTCCCGGGACCCCTGGACTGCGCCCTCCCCGGCCGAGAGCAGCAAGACCGCCCGGGACCCCCGCCCGCCGGCCCGCGGGGCCCTTGCCCAGGCCGTGATGAGCCGTGGACCGCTGACACCCTGCGCCGGCAGTGCCCCCGCCGCTGGGGCTCCCGACCTTCACTGACAAGCACAGGGGCCTGGCGGCCTGTGGGGGAGGACAGCAGGCGGAGCCCAGGCCTGGCTGAGGGAGGCTCTGCCCTCCCCGGACCCCAACCTGGGTCGGCGCCATAGCCCCTGCAGGCACCTGCCCAGGTGAAAGGGGCGGAGGAAGCGCGCGGACACAGGGACACACACGCGCGCACACAGCTCGGCCCTGACCTGGGCCCAGCACAAGACTGACTCTTCCAGTCCACCCACCTCCCAGGGTTAATCACCAGGCGCGAGGCAGGACCAGCTGTCCCGGGTGGAAGGCGACAGCAACAGCTGGAAGACGCGCCGACCGCCGGCTCCGCCTGTCGCACCAGTTCCTAACTCCTGAAACCCCAGGCTGCAGGTCCACACCCAAGCCAATTTCTTCTAGGAGAAGAGGGGCTGCCCCTCGCTCCTGCAAAGAGACCAGGCACCGCGGCCAAGCGATGGGACCACGCACACGGGGCAGCTCCCAGGGAGCCCAGTGGAGGGGAGGATGCCCTGCCCTTAACTGTCAGGGTCCTGTTGCTTTTGTCGTCCAAGCCTCCCTCACTACCACCCCCACCCTCCTTCTCCCAGCCCTCATTCAACTAACGCGGTTTAGTTTTCTGCTCTGCACTTTGCCCCACCTGATGTTACATATTTGTTTATTGCCTCTCTGTGGCCTGGTCCCTTCACACACCCCCAGCACCTACAACAGTACCTGATATACAAAAGATTCTTCAGCACTGGGGTGGACACAATAATAGCGTTGCCTCGGCTGAAGAGAGCTGCCTGGCCCAAGGTCACAGCATCCTCCCAGGTTGGACTGATACAGGTCCGAACAACTTTGAGGAGCAGGTCTGGCTCCCGAGTGTCCTGTGGGATGAGCTGAAGCTATTGCTTGGTCTCCCTTTGTACGCTCTTAAAACTATCCCCTACTCCTCAAACCACCTGTACGACAAACTCTGTCTCAGTCGGCTTCCCCGGAAGCCCAGCCACAAACCACAGCAATAAATATTTGTGGAATAAAAGTGGGGGCTGGAGGAGAAAGGGCTCTGACACTTTGTTGTTGATCACCTCCCACATCCAAAAAGTACCTGAAATCTATGTACTTCTCTCCCCATCCAATGCCACCACCATAATCAAAGCCACCACCGTC
Source organism: Plecturocebus donacophilus (assembly GCA_004027715.1). Taxonomy (NCBI): domain Eukaryota; kingdom Metazoa; phylum Chordata; class Mammalia; order Primates; family Pitheciidae; genus Plecturocebus; species Plecturocebus donacophilus. The sequence continues at coordinate 24,359 of PVKP010010687.1, read as the reverse complement.
TCTTGTTTGGTGCCCTCCTTACCTCTGCAGCAGCCGCGGTTGATGCCTGCCCCAGCTCCCCTCCACCCTCTTCTGAGCTCACCTGCAGCTGCCGCGAAGGATTGCTGAGACCCCTGGCAGCTCCCAGCACTAGTGCTCCTCCACTTGAGGCCATTTTCCAGCCCCATAGTAGCTTGTTCAGCCTCTAAGCAGGGCAGCCCACACGGGTTAGAGATTTAACACCCTCAGGGAGACTCCTCAACCCCCAGAAGCAAGAGTCAATAGACACATACCCCATCCCATCCTTCAGGAGGACAACGCTGAGGCACGTTCCACAGGTGGGCATCAGCCCCAGGCGCCCACAGCGGCAACCCATCATTAATCCACCTTTTGCTTACCGGCGTTTCTCTCTTCTCTCCTCCCTTCCCAGATTCCCTCACTTGTGCTTCCCAAATAACAACCACCTGCAGCCCAGTCCGCGTCTCAGTGTCTGCATCTGGGGAAATCCACAGGAGGTCAGCCTACCACCCAGCCTCTTCTCTCCAACTTTGCTGCTTTGAGCTTGCACAAGACAGCCTGGCAGGGACACAGGCCTTCTCTCAGCTTCTTTCATGCCACGTGGACTTCAATTGTATGACTCAATGTATTTTTTTCATTCAACAACTATTCCTTGAGTGCTGTTCGAGGCACTGGGATACAGCAGCAAACAAGAGTCAAAAATCTTTGCCCTCATGGAAAGGAGGGCGTCCATCTACCATACGTCTCAGCTTCAGCGTCCCATCCTCAAAGTAATCATACCTGCCCTACCCCTCCCCCATCTAATGTCCCCCAGTAACTACCCCCACAGAGCTCCGTCATTTCACATTGTATCTGTCATCGGATGATTCCATCACCACCATACCGACTCCACAAGCACCGGGCTATGACTCTGTCACTCCCACTGCCCACTGTGCCCTCTGCCCTTAGCACCATGCCTGGTTCCCCATTAGGGCTCAGAAAACATTGGAATGATAAATGAATGAATAAACTAATGCCACTACTGTCATGACTGAAAGATGAGAGGAGAAATGAGAAACACATCCTCATGGATGGATAAGGAAAGGCAGGCAAGGAGGAAAATTTCACAGTGACCAGTACTTGGTCAGCACTATGGCTGAGATGACCACAAATTTTGGAGTCCTAGACCTAGACTAGTCCAGAATGGGCGAGATTCTGTCCATTCATTCTGGATTTTGTCCCAGAAATAACTAGCATCAGGAACGGTAACATCAGGAATGTCCCCGGGGCCTGGAAAGAGTGGCAAGGGGAAAAGGGAGCGAGATGCAGAAAGATCAGGTCATCAAAAGTGTATCTCCCTCCTTCACCATCTCCCAGCCACAGAATGTCAGAGATAGAAGGAAGCTCAAAGACCATCCATGCTCCCATTTCACAGGTGAGAAGACCAAGACTCACAGGCCCCTTGGCCTAGTGAAGGGCCTATGATTAGTGACAAGCCTCCCAGCTCCAAGCTCTTGGCTTGCTAATCTAAGCCTCGGGGTGGTCCGTTCTAGGCTTGCAGTGGAATGAATGTTTATGTCTCCCAAAATTCATGTGTTGAAGCCCTGGTCCCAGTATGATGGTGTTTGGAGGTCGGCCCTTCAGGAGGTAATAGGTCATGCAGGTGGAGCCTTCATGAATGGGATTAGTGCCCCCACAAGAGACCCCAGGGAGCTAGTGAGCTCTCTTTCTGCCATGTGAGGATACAAGGCAGCTGTCTGCAGCCTGGAAGAGGGCCTTCACCAGAACCCAACTGTGCTGGTACCCTGAGCTCAGATTTCCCAGCCTCCAGAACTGTAAGAAGTAAGTGTTTGGTGTTTAAGCACTCCGGTCTATGGTAATTGGTTATAGCAGCCCGAATGGACTGAGACAAAGCTGTAGGCACAGCCTCTCAAGCCACTGCCCTCAGCCATTTGCAGCTCATTGTTCTAGGAGAGAGGGCTTCCAGGCTGTGTATCAGCAATCAGTGACTCGTGGTGGTATACCCCTCTCTTTGGAGCCTAGCACTTTCTCCTTCCTTGCTCCCCACAAAAGACAGCTCTAGGGAGACTCCCGCTTTCTAGATCTTACTATTTGGATTCTGACAACCCCTCTCAGAGTTGAACTCTTGCCCTATGCCCACATTTAGGGTTCCTCAAAAAAGCTCAGTGTCCCCAGGATAGTCTGTGCATCCCAGAGGTGACCTGGATAGTAAAAGCAAGTCTCCCACATTGGCACTGGATGGGGTTCTGCCCATCCATTTTGGATTTTGTCCCAGAAATAAGCCTCAGCCCAAACTGAATGGCAGATTGTCAGTGACAACTAGGAAGTGTCCCAACCAGTCTCTTTATACCTTGTCTTCAGCGTATCAGAAGAATGAGCAAATATACAGAAAAAAATAATAGCTCACATGTATTGAAGGCTTACTATGTGCCAAGACCTATGGTAAGCACTATATTGGTTTTATTGCAACAATCCTATGAGGTAGTCACTTTTATTATCAGCCCCATTTACTTATGAGGAAACTGAGGCTTAGTGAGGTTAAGTGACTTGCCCAAGGCCAAACAGCTAGTAAGTGAAAGTATTAGAAATCAAGCCCCATCCCCTTTCTAGCAGCCCTAGCCCCACTTCCTCCCCTTCCTCCAGACTGTCTTGCTCTCACTCTCTTTTTCACACACACACACACACACACACACACACACCCATTGTTATGCAGAGAATTGGATAGGGAGTTGGTGCTGTGTCCTGTAGGATGTATTTCTTTAGAGCATGTACAGTTTTAAAGTGGATGTCAAAAGACGCAATACTAAAGAAAGAATGGATGGTTTTCTGCCTTTGAGTATCCCCATTGTAATTTGTTACTATTAACAGTGAAAGAACTGAAATTCAGGAGTTAGCTGCTTTTTGAAAAACTAGAGTGAATTCAAGATCCTCTCTAAAACACCACAGTTACTTGGATTTGACACATATTCTTCAGCAGAAGCAAGAGGATGGCATGACAGCTAGTTCACTGGTGACTGCATAGCCACAACCCATTTTGATGATGGCACATCCAAGTGAGTAATTATGACAGGTATATTATTAATAGTTGTGGCATTTAGAAAGTATTATAGCATTTTCTTTCTCCCAATATTTTTAGACTTGATCACAATCTGAGTATCCCCATGGGAGTATATTCCCTGACATGGGAGCATCATCCATCATGCACATGGCAGCTGGAAAGAGATGCTCTAAAAAAAACTGCAGACACAGAAGGCACTCTGCTGAGATATATAGGAAGCCCTGACAATGGGTAAGGCACCTTTGTATTTATTCAAGAAGGTCCCTGACCCTACATCTTCCATGAAATCTTCCTCCATATTCTGCCATTCCATGCCAGGGCCAGGTACACCTGCAATGGGAATGACCAATGTGCAATTGGTCCTCAGGTGACTGATGCAAAAATTTGTTCATCCATTCATTCATTCATTTATTCACTGAACTAATACTTATTAGCACTTGCTATGTAGTAGACCTAGTACTCTGCATTGGGGTTACAGTGCTGATTCAAGTAAACCTAGTCTCTGTCTTCATAAAGATGACAGTCTCAAAGATGACAATATCCTTGCCAATCAGACTCTGTGCAGAAGAGAGGACCAGAGTCAGCCTAGGTCTCCAGGGGTTCATTCATTCTTTCATTCATTCAACGAACACTTAGTGGATCTGACTGTATGTTAGGACACAGGATATATTGGACAAGAGTTCATAGTCAAGAGGTGGAGGCAGAATGCCAATGTGACATGGTAAGCTCTACAGCGTTCAGTCATGACATATGTGCATGTAACATTTGTGCATGCATTAAACAGCAAAAGAGAGAGAGAGAAAAAGTAATCAGCTAAATAACACAGTAACTCATCTTCCATTCCTTTCAGTAAGCCATGCCCTAGCATTGACCTGAGATAGCAAAGGTGAAACTTGTGTATCTTCAGTATTTTCCAGTTCCCATGTACCTCTTTTGGTGTGATCATTGCCTACCTCACTCACATTCATTTACTATTAAAAACACACATTTTTCTTCATACAAGGGCCCCTAAGTTCAAGGCACTTCTTTATCTAGCCGTCAGGCAAAGAATCAGGCATCTGTTTCATCACTGGCTGGACAGGACTTCTTATGAGCTGTGATGTATTTTATAGGTGGGGTAACCAGATAGTTTATCATCCAACTGCTGAGAGAGAAGTAAGGCACTATTGATAATTCCACCAGAAGACAAGGCATAAACACTTTGTCCTGGGGAAGCCACACATGGGGCATCCCTCTTCACAGGTAGGTGACTTAAGGGATTTTTATTTATTTATTTTTTAATCTAAAAAGAGAGGCTTGGTGCAGTGGCTCATGCCTATAATCCCAAATTTTGGGAGGCCAAGACAGGAGGGTCACTTGAGGCCAGGAGTTCAAGACCAGCCTGGCCGACATGGCAAGACCTTATCTCTATGAAAAATAAAATAAATTTAAAAATACAAAGAAGAGTTTTTTTTTTTAAAGAAAATAATATGTTTTGTTCTACAGGTACTAAACATAAGAATGTTGTCTAGTTTTCATTTTACTTTTATTTTAAAATAGATTAAAAGTTCACCTGATTATTCAAAAGGAATTCAATGAAAAGTCCCCCTCCCAGTCCTGTCCTCAGCCATTCAGTAGCCCCCAGAGACAACCAATGTCACTAAATTCCTGCAGGTCCTTCCAGAGATGTTTAATGCATATTTAAGCATATATACATACGTGTGTATGTATGTCTGTATGTATATACAAACACATATATATATACACACATATATTAGCACAGTATTCACACTATTCACTTTTTTAAAATAATAAGCATTAGAGATAATTTTATATCAATATAATAAGCTTCCTCCTAATATATGATGCATATTATTTCACTATGGAGGTACATAATTCATGTAACCCGTCTCTATAGATGGACATATAGATTGTTTCCCATCTTTTGCTGAATGAATGACCTTGACTATACATCATTTTGCATATGTGCCAGTAAAACTATAAGGCAAATTCCTGGAAGTGGAATTGCTGAGTCAAAGAGCAAACACATATATCAGTTAGGATTCTGTTCAGTTGCTCACAACAGAACCGGCAAGGTAACAGTCACTTGAACAAGACAGACATTTATTTCTCCCTCAAATAAAAGGAGTCTGGAGGCAGGCAATCCAGAGCTGCCATGAATCTTCCCAGTGTCATGAGGGACCAGGATTCTATCCTTTTGCCCTGCTATTCTCTGTCCAAAGTTACACAACTGCAGAGGCCTTCTTTAAGTATTAGGTTGGTGCAAAAGTAATTGTGGTTTTTGCACCAACCTCATAAATAAATACAAAACTGCAAATAGTTATTTGGAATGAGAAAAAAAATCACAATATATTATAAGTTTTAAAAAGCTGTAAGACTATAAACATCACAAAATCCAGGAAAAAATAATGTTATAATTATTCAGTTGTTCAACATACTTTTATAATAGGGTTTTTTCCTACATTTTTGGGGCTACATTATCTTTGATCACTTTTTCATAGGACAAGATTTTGTAATACGATCTTCTGGAGAAGAAATAGAAAGATAACTGATTTTTTTCCTCTAGCATGGCTTATTAAAATTTATTTTTATTATGGACAGCTGGTATGTATAAAACATGTGAGACATATTCATTGTTTGTAGTACCATGACAGGTTTGTGCCTTACAAATACAAGAATTCTGATAAACTCTATGATTCATGATGTCCATTTAAAAAACTGGCATATTTATAAGTCTATAAACTAAACTATTGGGCATATTCCTCATAGGAAAAGGCTTCCATTTTGACAGTATCAATGAGCAGCAAATTGTCTACTTATAATTTCACACAACTGATAAGTGGAAGAATATTCCACAGACGAGTTTCCACTCATGCATTTTAATCACTTTCCTCCTCCACTACCAACGTACTTCCGATACTGTACATAGAACACGTTCTGATTGTGATCTGACCTCTTGCCCTGCACCTTTGTGTTATAAAGCCAGGTGAGTTGGCACTGTCAGCTGCAGAGGTACTCATAGAACCATTCCTATAAGAGTACAACTGGCATATGACTGCAAATTACAGAAACACCCACCAAACACTGGCTAAATGCATCCCAGTTTAACTTCTGCTTAGCTGGACCCCAAAAATTCCCATGGCTCTTCTAATACCATCCAACCTAAGGAAGGTATAACATAGGGAAATTCAGGGGAGAAACAGACAGCAGTCTTAATAGTTGCAGTTGAAATATACTTTTGCAAAGATGGTTACAAAAGCACATGACCATGTGATGCTTTGTGAGGCCCTCCCAAGGCCCTGGGATTCTAGAGGCAAGTGAGGGGCTTAGCAGCTTAAGTGCCATCACCCTGTGGTAGATGCCATTGGCCAGCAGGGTTCTACATACAGTCTGGTCAATCGGTGGCCCATGATTTGGAAGGGGGAGGGACACAGAAGCCCTCCTTCCACTGCAGTGGTAGTGGGTGAAGCTGGCTTCAGCAGACATGAGTTTGTGTAGTGGCCATTGGGCTCCATGTTCCTCAGTTCATCACCTACATTGGAGCTATGGGCTATAAATTAGCTATGCAGGTCCTGCAGCAGCTTTCACCTGGTTTCTGTTTTTTTGTTTGTTTGATTTAATAGAATTTCCATTTTAGCATGCAGGAAAGAAGAGAGAAGAATACAATGAACATTCGTGTACCATCCACCTGGTCTCAACCATTGTTAATATTTGGCTGTTTTCGGCCTTGTAACTGAATCATTTGTTAGTAAATTAAAAACATCGTGACACTTACCCCTAAATACTTCAACATGTATCTCCCAAACCTAAAGAAAAAATTCCAATTAACAATACCAGAATTATACCTAACAAAAATAGCAATAGTTCCATAATATCATCCAAAACTCACTTCATATTCAAATTTCTACAATTGTCCTAAAAATGTCTTTTAAAGCTTTCCTCTGGAACCAGAATCCAGTAAGTTTCATACAGTGAGTTTATTTATTATGTCTCTTAAGTCTTGCCTAATCTAGGACAATCCCCTTTCATCACTTCTTTTTAATGACATTGAGTCTTTGAAGAGATCAGGCCCACTGTCATGTGGAATATCCCACATTCTAAACACATCTATTTTCTCATGCTCTCATTTAAGCAATGTTAGTATCTTCTACAAATTGAGGTAGATCTAAAGGAGGTTTTTTGAAAAGCCAGAATTACTGAGGTAAAACTTAGACACGGTAAACTTCATCCTTTTTAGTGTACAGTTTATCTGTTTTGATAAATGCATATAGTCATGTAATTTAAAAACTTGATTTGATTCAGATTTTATGCAATTGATCAAATACTTTAAAATGATGCTGTGAACTTCCTATTGAATTTCATATCACATCAGCAGGCACATAATGTCTAGTTGTCCTATTATTAATGATACTATTTTGAACATTGGGTTCTTATAGCTTTCTGATCTCTGAATGTGTGCTGGTTTTCTATTGCTATGCAAAAAAATTACTACAAGCTTGGTGGCTTAAAACAACACTTACTAGGCCGGACGCAGTGGCTCATGCCTGTAATCCCAGAACTTTGGGAGGCCGAGGCAGGTGGATTACCTGAAGTCAGGAGTTCGAGACCAGCCTGGACAACATGGTGAAACCCCATCTCTACTAAAAATAAAAAATTAGCCTGGTGTGGTGGTGGCACACACCTGTAGTTCCAGCTACTCAGGAGGCTGAGGCTGGAGAATCGCTTGAACCCAGGAGGCAGAGGTTGCAGTGAGCCGAGATCACGCCATTGCACTCCAGCCTGGGTGACAGAGTGAGACTCTGTCTCAAAAAAAAAAAAGCCTACTGGCAGGATGGCCGAATAGGAACAGCTCCAGTCTTCCAGTCTGCAGCTCCCAGCGAGATCAATGCAGAAGGCGGGTGATTTCTGCATTTCCCACTGAGGTATCCAGCTCATCTCATTGGAACTGGTTAGACAGTGGGTATAGCCCATGGGGGGTGAGCCGAAGCAGGGTGGGGCAACACCTTACCCAGGAAGTGCACGGGGTCAGGGAACTCCTTCCTTTAGCCAAGGGAAGCCCTGAGGAACTGTGCCATGAGGAACAGTGCACTTAGTTCCTGCCAGTGAAATATGTTCAGATGAGTTGCAGAAGACTGAAGGAGGCAGAAGCCATTCTCACTCTGGTTCTGGTGGCAGCTGACAGGCAGGCTTTTGCCACTGTGACTTTCTGCAGTGACCAGACTTCAGTTGTAGCTTCCAAGTTCCCAGATAGTGGTAAGAGCTTTCCAGACTTCTTGATCCCAGCTGTGGCAGTGTGACCAAATAATAGTAATAATAAAATCCAGTGGCGTAATTGTGACTTTAGCTCCTCCACTCCTTGCAGTGTGTTTGGTATAACCTAATTCCCTGCACTACATCCCTTTCTGCTTGAAATACCTAAGATGGTTTCTGTTTTCCTGATCTGAACTCTGTCAACTATGTTCTTCCAGAATTGGTATCAAGTTACATTCCCATCAGCAAAGCTGGAGAGTACCTGTTCTCTCACACCCTACACAACACACTGTATTAGCTCACCTTTCGACTTCTGACCAATCTGGTAGGTGAAAGGTATCTTATTATAGTTTAACTTGTATTTCTTTCATTATCAGTAAGGGTGAGCATCTTTTCAAATGTTTAGAAGTCATGTGGATTTTCTTTTCTATGCCTATGCCACTAGCTTGCTGTCTCACAGAGCTGCAACCCCAGTCTCCTGATCATACCAGTCACCAAAGACCTCCACATTGCCAAAACTGTGATCGGTCATCAATTTTTTTTTAATTTATATATTAGCAATATTTAACAAAGATGGTCACCCCTGTTTTTTGAGACTCTTGCTATGCTTGGCTTCTAAGACCCAGAGTTTCCTAGTTCCCCCATTTTCATTGTTCCTTTTGTATGTTCCATCTCATCTCCCCAGCCTTTTAGTACTCAGCTACCTGCCCTAGGCTAAGATCTTCTCTACTGATCCTCTCACACGTGATCTAGTCCAGTCTCAGGGATTTCAACCATCTCTACACTGAAGGTCCCAACTTTATATCTCTACTTGGATGTTTAAAAGTTATCTCACCCAGGTGTGGTAGTACATACATGTAGTCCTAGCTAGTCAGGAGTCAAGGCAGGAGGATGGCTTGAGCCTAGGAGTCTGAGGGTGCAGTAAGCTACAGTTACACCACTGCACTCTAGCCTGGGCAACAGAGCAAGACCCTATCTCAAAAAAAAAAAAAAAAAAAAAAGAAGTGAAGAAAACAACCAGTCATCTCGAACAAACCATGTCCAAATCAAAATCCTGATTCTTCCCTTCAATGAAAAATAAAATCTTCTCCCACAGTCTTCTCTCTACCCCCTTTAATAGCATAGCACCACCTACCAGTCACCCTGGCCACAAACCTGGCAACCCTCTGACTCCTAGCTTTATCTCAGCAATCCTCTCTCCCCATCCAATCCTCAGCAATCCGTTGGCTCTACCTTTAAAATTCATCTAGAACAGGATGTCCACAGCCCCATCATGGTCCCCAGCTTACTGTAGCAGCCTCCAACTGTTCTCTCTGCTTTCATTCTCATTACCTAAATCTACTCTTAACACAGCTGTTGGAATGATTTCCTGAAATCATGTCACATCATGTCACTATGTGACATGTCTGATCAAAGTTCTTCATTGGCATCTGATATGACTGTAACAGCCAGCTGTTGCAATGGCCTACAAAGCTCCCCAGAATCTGAGGGTTATGCCAGGTCGCATCTCCAGTCACCACCTTCGTGCTCATAAAGGAAAATAGGAAGAGCATACTGGGAGTGAAGCAAAGTAGCCTTCCAAGGGACTGAACCATGATAACAGAGAGCTCTCAGGGGAGGACCAGCAGACTTGGTTTCTCATCCTTGCTTTGCCACTGACTCTAAGGACCTTGGACTACGTATTGCCTGCTCCAACCATTCCCTTCTTCATTGTGCAGAGAGACAGCTGGCTCAGATAATCTCACAGGTTCCTTCCAGCCTGGAAATTCCACACTCAACAATCAAGGCGCCAACTCCATTAGCAAGGGAGATAAGGGCATATCATAGACACACCTTTCCTGCCTAAAGCATCTGAGTTACCAGTACAATGCGTTAAAGGAAAAAAGGACAAATAACCAGTGCCTGATAGAAAGGCCTTTTCCGGGAGAAGCAGAAGCTCCAAGAAAATTACTTGGATCTGCAGGAGTTGGGTAGAAAAAAAAGAAGGAAAGAAAATGACTTGGAAAGGGGGAGTTAGGAGGAGAACTGGGTGACTGAAAGGCTGCGGCTGGCACTGCTCACTTCAGAGATGTGTTTATAACCAGTGTGCTTATTATTTTGGTGTAACAATTATGAGAATGGTAAGCACAAATGTAGACTCCAGAACATGCCAGGGGAGAGGGCAGGAATAAACTTAGTTCCTGCAAACCTAGATTGAAGAAGCCGTGATGCTAAAAAGGCAGAGTTTTGTGCCTATACATGGATCTATAAATAAGTTGAAGGTTGTGTTGGTTCAGACACACCTGCCCATATGCCTGTGCTTAGGTGTACACGCCTGTACACACATTCACATATTGGAGTCTGGCTCTTTAAAATGGGGGATAATGACACTGGAAATTATTCGAAGCTTTTCAGAGACATAAATGACCAAACTGCCTCCTGACTCCTGAATTACATTACCCAGAAAGAACTTAATAACATGTTATTATCACTTCTCCTCACTGACAGGATTTCAGGGCTGAAAAGACAAACAAGGAATGCGTTCATAATCACCAGCACAGTCACTTCTGCCCAGCTGTGACCACTGCTAATTTCAGGTAAATGCTTCAGGGTGAAAGAAAGCCTGGAGCTGTAATGTTACTTGGTGCCTGGTAATTGCCGCCAGTTCAGCTGGGCCGTCACCGTCCCGGAGAGGGGGCCTCCGGGAGCTCATGGGGCCAACAGAGTCCCATGGGGTGAAGGACAGTGAAGAGAGACTATGTTACGGGAACCAAAATAGAATTTCTCAGTTCAGCTGAGATAATGTAGGTGAAATTCCTTGTAAACTGTAAAGTGCTCCATACATGTGACTGTGAATGACTGTGGGTCCTGTTTGAGTTGTCAGAGCTGCCATTTACAGCTGCAGACTGTGCACTTTTCAGCTTCTGAGAATGTCATTAGACCATGTGAGTGAAGCTCCTGAAGTTGTGCATTGGGGCAGTCCTGTTGGTTGCAATGGGCCCAGCTGGCCGATAAAGACCAATATGGGAGCTAATGTTCTTCTCCTGGACGATGCTTGAGCCTTACTGTTGGACCATCCAGGAGGCAGTCAACAGTTCTAACAGCCAATGCTTTGGAAAGTTTGCTTCAGGGTAATTAAAAGGCAACTACAAACAAGATCATTGAGGAAAAAAGCCATATCTTATTCATATCTTAGTATCCCCGTCTTGCAATATGTTTGGTATGTGATGAATATTCAGAAAATGTTTGTTGAATGTAAAATGAATAGTGAATGGATGGTGCCAGGCACAGTGTTTCCTGACTGTAATCCTAACACTTTAGGAGGCCAAGGCAGGAGAACTGCTTGAGCCCAGGAGTTTGAGACTAGCCTGGGCAACACTGAGAGATGCTATCTCTATAAAACATTTTTAAAAATTAGCCAGCCGTGGTGACACATAGCTGTAGTCTTAGTGACCCAGGAGGCTGAGACAGGAGGATCACTTGAGCCCAGGAGGACGAGACTGCTGTGAGCTATGATCACGTAACTGCACTCCAGCCTGGGCAACAGACGAGACCCTCTCTCCAAGAAAAAAAAAAAGGAAAAAAAAAATAAACAACAAGAACGGATTGCTATTGAATGAATGGACTCTGGGGTCAGCTCCAGGGAAGAATAATTGGGTTGTGATTGTTGCAAAGTACATGTTTATTTCAACAGGTACAACTGTGTACTGTGCCCCATGTCCCCTTTTTCCATTAATAGGGTTATGGGAAGCCTTCTGTGAAGTCTTTTGTGAAGGGCCATTGGCATGTCATGGTTTCAGCAAGAGTTTGTTCGGGATTTGTGATGTGCCTTATCCAGTGCTAGGTGCTGTGGGCCTGTGCAATGGTGATGGCGGTGGGGACAGCAAACAGAGCACAGGTTGTGGTCCTTGTCATCAAGGATCTTCCAATTTAGATGGTTTGGTCACATGTAAGTTCATTAAAAAGTGGAAGAATGCTGCTGAGTGGCATGAACCCAAATGCCACTGAACCGCAGAGATGGTGTTATCAGAGGCCAGGGCAGAGAGCACAGGATTTCTCCTCTGCCACATGTTATATGCTCATAAGAAATCTACTTATTAGCTGGGTGCAGTGGCGTGTGCTGTAGTCCCAACTACTCGGGAGGCTGAGATGGGAGGATCTCTTGAGCCCAGGAGTTCTGGGCTGTAGTGCGCTATGCCGATTGGGTGTCTGCACTAAGTTTGGCATCAATGTGGTGACCTCCCAGGAGCGGGGGACCAGCAGGTTGCCTAAGGAGGGGTGAACCAGCCCAGGTCGGAAAAGGAGCAGGTCAAAACTCCCGTGCTGATCAGTAGTGGGATCGCGCCTGTGAATAGCCACTGCACTCCAGCCTGGGCAACATAGCTAGACCCCGTCTCTAAAAAAAAAAAAAAAAAGAAAAGAAAAGGAAAAAAGAAATCTATTTGTCTGAACCTCTGCGTCCCAGTTTTTAAGACAGGTAATCATGTCTACTATGCAAGGTAGGGACTAAACTCTTTTTAGGATGCAGGTCCTTAAACAGCAGGTTGAAACAGATATTTAAAGTACATAGCACAGTACCTGACACATGGGAGAAGTTTCCAGAAGGTTGGTTCCTGTACAAGGATTTTTCAGTCACAATAGCAGAATCCTAACTGATCACAACCTAAGCACAAAAGTGGGGTGGGGAGTGGGAGGGACATGACGTTGGTGTATATAACCCCCAAAGTGCAATAATACATAGGCTTCAGGCATAGCAGGATCCAGGAGCTCAACTGATGTCACCAGGGCTCTGCCTCTATTGCTATTTCTCACACAAGCTGTCTCTATAGGTAAGAATAGGCAGCAGCAACCTAAGTCCATCTTAGCCCCAGAAGGAGCTCCTCTTCCCAGAAAGTCCCCAGGAGGTCTCTGATTGGTACAAGCCAGCTCATGCACCATCCCTTACCCAGTCACTGTGGCCAGAGGGATTTGATGATCTGATGGGCAAGGCCTGGGTTCAGTTTCCACTCCTGTGCTGATGCGGGTGGGGGCAGTGGTAGGAGCACTCAGACCACGTGGAATGAGTTTCTGAGTGGGGATAGGCTGCCTAGTTCTTCTGTAAACTCACAAGAAATCAATAAAAGCGAGAGCTGCTTGTTTCTGGCGGGGGGAAAATGGGAGCGCTCATATTCCTTCATGGAAACAAAAAATAGGCTGGCTCACGGCTGTAATCGCAGCACTTTGGGAGGCCCAGGTGGGCGGATCATGAGGTCAGGAGTTCAAGATCAGCCTGACCAACATGGTGAAACCCTGTCTCTACTAAAAATACAAAACTTACCCGGGCATGGTGGTGTGCGTGCCTAGTCCAAGCTACTCGGGAGGCTGAGGCAGGAGAAGGTCATGAACCCGGGAGGCGGAGGTTGCAGTGAGCCGAGATCACACCGCTGCACCAGCCTGGGCGACACAGCGAGACTCCAGCTCAAAATATATATGTATATATTCCTTAGTGTGCAAACGCGAACACAGTGTGTGTACGTGTATGTGTGTGTGTAGCTTCCCTAGGCCGAACCCGGGGGACTGGCAAGCGGGACCCCAGGGTGCAGGCACATGGTTTCTCTGCGCAAAGCGGGAAGCGCCTCAGGAGAGGGTCCCGGGAGGCCTCGGAGAGCCGGAGCAGGTTAGAGGGCGGGCAGTGACATGCAAACGCGAGGCAGGCAGGGACGCGCCCCGCCTGGCTGAGCCTCCAGCCGGTGTCTGAGCGGCTATTCTGGACACGCGCTGGGCAGGAACATCCTGGCCCCAGAGCCGCTCGCGGGCAGCGAGGTACTTAGCCTCTCTGTGCCTCAGTTTCCTCCTCGGTGAAGTGAGGTACTGTAGTTGTGAAAATTAGAATCTGTTTCTTACAAAGTAAGTACTTAGCACCTAACATGAAGAAACTATTATTATTATTGACTTTATGGTGCTAGAGTCAGGAATTACCATCAACATGGTCCCACCTTTTCTGAGTTTATTATACCAACTCAGATATAGGAACACACTTTGGAATTTCTATTTGTAAAAGTGTCTGCTGGTTCCTTGACATGTACAGGCAGAAAAAGATTTTTAAAAAAGAAAAAGAAAGGAAGGAAAGAGAAAGAGAGAAAGAAACAAAGAAGAAAGGAAGGAAGGAAGGAAGGAAGGAAGAAAGGAAAGAAAGAAAAAAAAATCTGCTGGGCTGAAACGGGCACATCGAAAGCATGTCCTGTGATAGGCTGAATTCTAAAGTGGCCCCCAAATCCCCCCACCACTACCCTCCCACCCCACCCCTACACATCTTGTCTAATCACCTCATTTTCAACATGGGCCAAACCTATGAATAGGATGGGATGTCACTTTGTGATTGACTTATGTTACCTGGCAAAAGTGAAAAGATTTTGCTGCACAGTCGATTTGGAGAGAGTATGTGGGTGGGCTGGGCTTAATCAGGTGAGAGGAACTGGGTCCTTCCTGAGGTTGGAGAGACCCTCTCCTGCTGGCCTTGAAGAAGCAGCCAGGCTGTGAACTGCCTATGGAGACGTCAGCCTTTAGGAACTGAATACCTCCCACTGGGCACAGTGGCTCAGGTCTGTAATCCCAGCACTTAGGCAAGGTAGGCGGATCATCTAAGGTCGGGAGTTCGAGACCAGCCTGGCCAACATGGCAAAACCCCATTTCTACTAAAAATACAAAAATTAGCTGGGCATGGTGGCACACACCTGTAATCTCAGCTACTTGGGAGGCTGAGACAGGAGAATTGCTTGAGCTCAGGAGGCAGAGGTTGCAGTGAGCCAAATTTGCACCACTGCATTCTAGCCTGGACGACAGAGCAAGATTCCATCTCAAAAAAAAAAAAAAAAAAATAGGAACTGAACACCTCAATCCTACAACCACAAGGAAATGAACTCAGCCAACAATTTGAATGAGCTCAGAAGACAACTCAGCACCTCAGATAAGAGTACATCCAGTCAGCCTTGACTGTAGCTTTGTGAGACCCTCTCTGATCAGAGGACCCAACTAAGCTGTGCTCAGACTCCTGACCC
>PVKP010010686.1:0-63955 GCA_004027715.1 Plecturocebus donacophilus | reverse complement strand
GATTGGGTCTCTGAGTGGACGTCCGGCTTGTTGGTGATGAAGTTTTTTCTGTTTCTTAGTTTTCCTTTGGCAGATGCCCCTTCCCCGCAGAGCTAGGCCTTCCCGGGATCAGCTGTGCTTGCTGTGAAACTCTCAGTCCTCAGTGCTTCCAGTTGCTGTTCTCCTTGTGGGGATGGGACCAGCCGAGCCCGACTAAAAGGGCACCCAGTCCCATATACTCTGCACTGAGAAGCGCCGCGCCGGGGTGCCGGCCAAAAGAGTCGCGCTGGCGACCCGTGTGGCTCCTCTGTCGGGAATCTCCCAGTTTGTGAGCAACAGAAATTCGTCTGAAATTGCGGCGTCCACTCACTCTCTGCGCTTTCACTGGGAGCTACAATCCTGAGCTGCTGCTAGTTGGCCATCTTGGATCTCTCTCCCGCTTGTTTCTTATTACTTGACAGAATTAACACCCTGAGAAAGAAGTGTAGGAAACTAGTAGAAGATTGAATTAGCAACAAGTGTAGAGAAAATGAAGCAAAGGCAATGACAACAGTTACTAATTATGAGGAAAACAAGGCATTGTGCAGGAAAATAATCAGGTTTGCCTTCACATACTTCATTGTGAATTGCATTTCAGTCATTGCAATGTAAAGGCTGAATTTTTTTTTTTTTTTAGATGGAGTCTTGCTCTATCACCAGGCTGGAGTGCAGTGGTGCGATCTCAGCTGACTGCAAACAACCTGAATCTGGGTTCAAGCGATTCTCCTGCCTCAGCCTCCCAAGTAACTGGGAGTATAGGCATGTACCACCAAGCCCAGCTAATTTTTGTCTTTTTAGTAGAGATGGGGTTTCACCATGTTGGCCAGGATGGTCTTGATCTCTTGACCTCGTGATCCGCCTGCCTCAGCCTCCTGCTGGGATTACAGACGTGAGCCACCATACCTGGCTAAGGCTCAGTTTTCATCTAACCCAGTAATTATCAGCTGGAAGTGATTTTGCTCCCCTCAGGGAATATTTGACAGAATACCTGGAGATATTTTTGGGTCACAACTTGGTGGGCAGTACTGTTGACATTTAATGCGTAGAGGCTGGGGATGTTGCCAAACATCCTACAATGCTCAGGACAGCTCCTTTTAACATAGGATTATGTGTTCCAGAGTGTCAATAGTGCCCGCATTTAGAAACTAGAAAAGACCATAATTTTGTTGGGAGAATGTAAAGATGAGGAGAGTATATGGGATGGAAGTGGGAATAGAGTTAATTCCTCATCTTTCATAGTGGAAGTCTGTAGAAAATGTTCCAAACTGAAAAAATAGCTTTTTTTTTTTTTTGAGACATGAGGATACATTAAATACAACTAGATAAAAGAGGGCTAGTTTTTGCAGTGCTGTTTTCCTGTGTGTGCCATGCAGTGGCCAGTATGTGACTTGAGAAGTGGTTTATATTGTAGTTTAGTTCTCAAAAGACTATGATCTGTTTATAGTTGAATCATAGCATGTGTAGCTCAGGGTTGAGCCCCAAAATCATAAACGATTTTATGGGGCCATTTTCCTGAGCTGCTGTCTCTCTCTCTCCTATCTCCCTTGTGTTTCTTAGGTCTCCAGGGCTCTCTTAGTTCTATGGCCAGAAAACCACTCTTAGTGCGAGTGCCAGTGTCTAGGACCAAGCAGCTAGAGGACAGACAGAAAAAGAAGCAGTGGTTGGCTTTACTTTTGGGAACACACAACTCTTATAATTGGAGAAGAATATTCTTACTCCTTAGAGTTTTAGACTATGGTCTAAAACTGCTACAGCCTCTCTAACTGTGATGGGATTGCTTAGGGGGTGGGTGTGAGAGAATGAAGTAAAGGAAAGATAAATTTTCGCTCCTGTCTCCTGAGTGTTAGAAGACCCCATTAGACTCCCTTACTGATCTTTGAGACAGAACTAGAGGGCTTCTGGGGCACTCTGCAGATGCCCACTTCTAAATCCTAATCCAGGCCAAAGGGTGGGAAAATGATAAATTTACTTTGAATACTGGTCTTCTCCAGTTATCTTACTTTTCAGGATTCTCAGATAGCTGTTCCATGCATTGTTTCCAGGTTTTATAGCTGCATTTTATGGGAGGGACAGAGTAATGTGTGCTTACTCCATCTTATCAGGAAGAGGACTCTCTGTAAGCATTTAGAAGATAAACTATATCACTCAGCATATTAGACAATTTGCTAGACTGTGGGAGTAAATTATGCAAGGATAATACTATCTCAGCGAACTAATTTGGAAGGGTTTGTGTATGATAGTAAAAATCAGATAATTGCTGTAATGGAGTGGGAGACTGAGAGTATATAAGTCTGTTCAGGGTAGTCTAGTACACCTACATAAAATAAATAATGTTTATGAGAGCTAAGCTATGAGGAGGTAACGGCATAAGAATGATATAATGTGGCCGGGCACTGTGGCTCATGCCTATAATCCCAGCACTTTGGGAGGCCGAGGCGGGTGGATCACGAGGTCAGGAAATGGAGACCATCCTGACTGACACAGTCTCTACTAAAAATACAAAAAATTAGCCGAGCGTGGTGGCACTTGCCTGTAGTTCCAGCTACTCGGAAGGCTGAGGCAGGAGAATCACTTGAACCCAGGAAGTAGAGGTTAAAGTAAGCTAAGATCGCACCATTGTGCGATGACTGGGTGACAGAGCGAGACTCTGTCTCAAAAAAAAAAGAAAAAAAGATATAATGGACTTTGGGGACTCTGGAAACAAGGGTGGGAGGGAGATGAAGGATTTAAAAAACCTACACGTTGGGTACAGTATATACTGTTCGGGTGATAGGTGCACCAGAATCTCAAAAATAACCATTAAATAACTTACCCATGTAACCAAAAACCACCTGTTCCCTAAAAGCTATTGAAATACAATAAAATAAAAATAAAGGTCGGGGGTGGTGGCCCACACCTGCAATCCCAGCACTTTGGGAGGCTGAGGCAAGCGGGTCACTTGAGGTCGGGAGTTTGAGACCAGCCTGACCAACATGAAGAAACCCCATCTCTACTAAAGATACAAAATAAGCTGGGTGTGGTGGCACATGCCTCTAATTCCAGCTATTGGGGAGGCTGAAGCAGGATAATTGCTTGAAACTGGGAGGTGGAGGTTGCAGTGAGCGGAGATCACACCATTGCACTCCAGCCTGGGTGACAGAGTGAGACTGTCTCCAAAAATAAATACATGAATAAATTAAAATTAAAAAGGAGATAATGTTTGTAAATCTCAAAGGGATGAATTAGGAGTTTGCTCGATGGGCAAGAGAAGAGAATAGATAGAACATATGGGTGGCAACTTATGATAGTTCTGAGAATTAGGTGTCCCTGGGTATAAAGAACATCAGAGTCATAAAAGAGGTTACACATATGGGCAGGGAGCACATCTCAAATGCCATGTAACAGAATTTAAGTTTTTATGTCTTAGATAATGCTGTAAGAGTTATATGTTACATTTTTTGTTTTTAGTGTATATGCAGGCTAAGCTCCTTTTCCCTATAGTTATTCTGTATCGAGATGATTACTGTACATACAGCTTTGTCATTCATTTCTTATTAAAATGTTACATTTATTTTATAATTTAAAAGTACATTTTTGAGATTTGGTTTAAAACTTGTAAACTGCTGACAATTATTTAGTGTGTTAGTGATTAAACAAGTAGTCAAACTGGTTGGTACTGTTTAAAAACATATATATATATATTTTTGAGATGCAGTCTTGCTCTGTCACTAGGCTGGAGTGCAGTGGTGCGATATCAGCTCACTGCCACATCCGCCTCTTGTGGGTTCAAGTGATTTCCCTGCCTCAGTCTCCCAAGTAGCTGGGACTACAGGCGCATGCTATCACGCCTGGCTAATTTTTAGTAGAGACAGGGTTTCACCTTGTTGGCCAAGATGGTCTTGGTCTTGATCTCCTGGCCTCGTGATTCACCTGCCTCGGCCTCCCAACGTGCTGGGATTATAGGCATGAGCCACCATGCATGGCCATTATTTTTATTTTTAAAAAATGACTCTAAAAACCAGTAGACTTGAGTCTATCTCTAACGGTTACTGGGAAAAGGGATTACCAAAAATGCTTAACAGTGGAAAAAGTAATTGATAACTACTTAATGACTGTTGTAAATTGATGAATTT
This sequence comes from Plecturocebus donacophilus, assembly GCA_004027715.1. Taxonomy (NCBI): domain Eukaryota; kingdom Metazoa; phylum Chordata; class Mammalia; order Primates; family Pitheciidae; genus Plecturocebus; species Plecturocebus donacophilus. The sequence continues at coordinate 59,825 of PVKP010010686.1, read as the reverse complement.
TAACTTGTATGTTTCGTAATAAAGGGGTTTATTATCTTAATTACATATGTGTACATGCAATATACTGTGTATTTATATGTACAAGAAATATGTCTTTCCCTCCTTTCCTCATTGTACATGGAAAAGACAATTTAGGGTTTTCAAAAATGAATATATTTGAAAGTTAGAGGCTCTGCAGATGAGGCTCTTTGGGAAGTCTAGTATATTAATGAGCAACAGAATATTGGTTTTTTATCCAGTATTTCTTGATAATATTTTGTATGTGAAGATTATGTAGTAGCAAACATTTTAAAATGTAATTTTGTGAATATATTTACTTGTGTTCTTGGAAATGTTGCCAGACATGAGAGGAAGTGGAGTTTTTGTTGCTCACTTTTGTTAGTGGGCTCTTAAGCTTATCTCTGTATTTGTGAACAGAGGGTACACAGATTCAGAACAAATTGTATTAAAAGTGAGATACATTTGGTGTCTTCTCTCTCTCTAAGATTCATCTTCCCCGTAGTAATTTCCCTCAAATATTAATCGCTTCCTTGAACAGTACTGCTGTTGGTCACTTTTTTAAGTTGGTGGGTCAGGTATGAAGCACTTAAATAGGTTAAGATAAATCAGTTAATAGTTTGTAAATGTAATTTTTGTATGTGTTTTGTTTTTGACAGCCGATTTATTTTGCATATTCCCAGCGAGGAAAGAGACAATGCAATCCGAGTGTGTTTTCAGATTGAACTTGCCCATTGGTTTTACTTGGATTTCTACATGCAGAACACACCAGGATTACCTCAGTGTGGGATAAGAGACTTTGCTAAAGCTGATATCCTTTTTATTACTATAATGACTGTCTTTCTTGTTAGTAAAATATTTTAGCAAAAATTCCTTTTGCTTGTCTTTTCAGATTTTAAAACTATTATAGAAAATATACTTGATTGCTAAAAATTGTCAAACATAAACAGTAAACACAATTTAATAATCTTTTATACAGAGGACTCCTTGAAATATGTACTGATTACATTTGATTTGATTTTTTTTATGAATAGCTATCCTGTAACTTTTACTCTTGCTGCTCCACGTAACCAGATGATCTTTAATCAGATTACTGCCTTTCTGATTTATTTTTCTTTTTTTTTAAGAGACAGGATCTTGCTGTCACTCAGACTGAAGTGCAGTGATGTGATTCTAACTTACTGTAGTCTCGAACTCCTGCTTAAGCAGTCTTCCCGCCTAGCCTCTGAGTAGCTGGGACTACAGGCATGCACCACCATCCCTGCTAATTTTTTTTAATGTTTTATAGAGACGGGGGTCTCTCTTTGTTGCCCAGCTTAGTCTTGAACTCCTGGCCTCAAGCAATCCTCCTACCTTGGCCTCCTAAAATGCTGGAATTAGAGGTGTGAACAACTGTGCCCAGTGAAATTTATTAAATAATTATAGAATGTTTACTATGTTTGAAGCAGTGTTTTTAGTTCTGTGGCAAATAAAAAGTCCTTGCTGGGTGCGGTGGCTCACGCCTGTAAACCCAGTACTTTTGAGAGGCCGAGACTGGTGGATTGCCAGAACTCAGGAGTTTGAGACCAGTCTGGGCATGATAGCGAAACCTCATCTCTACCAAAAATACAAAGTTACCTGGGCATGGTAGTGTGCACCTGTGGTCCCATCTGCTTTGGAGGCTGAGGCAGGAGGATTGCTTGAACCTGGGAGGCACAGGTTATATAGTAGGCTGATAGCGCACCACTGCACTCCAGCCTGGGCAACAGAGACTCCATCTCAAAAAAAAAAATAATCATCCTTGCCTTCAGAGAAGCTTTTCGCCCCATGTACATTCCAGGCAGAAACTTGTCATGATTTATTAGTTATGAAAGATTCACCTGAGTATTTAAGATTATAAAAGAGGCTGTGTCATAAGGCAAAGAATTGAATAATTGCTAATGGTTCTGATAGTACATGTTTTTAGAATTTGGAAAAATAGTGGAAATATTTTAGGCAAAGCTATAAGATGATCTCAGAAATGGTTAATATGTTTTAGATAAAGAAAAATTGGAGATTTGAAAAAAGATTATCTCAAGAAATAAGTTTGTATTGAACAGGGCTTCTCATGGGGCTATAATATGATTAGAAAGTCATATGGGGAGATGATGGTATTGTATGGGTTCTTAAATCTTGAGCCAAAGCACTTAGATATTTATTTATTTATTTATTTATTTATTTCCAAGACAGATTCTCGCTTTGTTGCCCAGGCTGAAGGGCAGTGACGCAATCTTGGCTCACTGCGGCCTCCACCTCCGGGGTTAAACTACAGTTGGAGTAGGGACTGGGAACCTGAAATACCCTCGTTCTCAGCCACCTATCACTTTCCTTTAGCTTCATGAAGTATGGAACCCTTAGGGCTCTGTAGAAAATGGATGAAACAGTATATGTTCTATAATAGTTTACTGTTAACCATAGTACATTTTTGAGCAAGGGTAAAGAATATTACTCTGATCATTTGAAAATGGTATCTAAGATTTATTGGTTGATCTCTTACATCACTTGAGATTCAAGGCAATAAGGTCCTGAGCTATAGTAGTGGTAGTAAAAAGGAAACGCTGATGCGAGATAGATTTCAAAGGAAGAAATGATCAAAGCATTTGATGAAATGTATAGATGTTAATGAGGAATCAAAGGGGAATAGAAATATATTGAACACTATCTTTGTTAAAGGCCTTGGTGATAGGTTCTCTGGAGAAATCATAGTAGACTGGTGTTCAGGAGTTATAATCTAGTTATGGAAACATTAAAATAACCAAGTCCTCTTTTGCTTTGGTTATGTTGTATGGACTTACAGCTCTACTAGAGCAACTTTACATACTTTAGGGTTTTCAATGACATTGTGTGTGTTTGTATATGAGTTTTACACTTTCCCTGCTATTAAGAAACACCAAGAGGTGGCTTACACCTGTAAAACAAGCACTTTGGGAGGCCGAAGCAGGCAGATCACAAGGTCAAGAGATTGAGACCATCCTGGCCAACATGGTGAAACCGCGCCCCTACTAAAAATACAAAAATTAGCTGGACGTGGTGGCACATGCCTGTAGTCCTAGCTACTAGGGAGGCTGAAGCAGGAGAATGGCTTGAACCTGTGAGGCAGAAGTTTAAGTGAACTGAAATCACACCACTGTACTCCAGCCTGGGTTACAGAGTGAGACTCCATCTCAAAACAAAGAAACAAACAAACAAAAAAACCAAAAACACCAAGAACCTTTGTTTTAGGTTTTTTTTTTTTTTTTTTTTTTTGAGACAGAGGTTTGCTCTGTCACCCAGGATGGAGTGCAGTGGCGTGATCTTGGCTCACTGCAACCTCTGCCTCCCGGGTTCAAGCAGTTCTTCTGCCTCAGCCTCCCGAGTAACTGGGATTGCAGGCATGCACCACCATGCCCGGCTAATTTTTTTGATATTTTTAGTAGAGGTGGGGTTTCACTATATTGGCCAGGCTAGTCTCCAAATCCTGACCTTGTGATCCACCTGCCTCTGCCTCCCAAAGTGCTGGGATTACAGCATGAACCACCGTGCCTGGCCCTAGGTATGTTTCTTTTAAGTTAATTAACTAAGAATAGTTACATGGAGAAGGAATGTTTAACCTGGTACATTTCAGTAAATAACTGCATGGTTACTCTGTGCCAGGCATTGTGCAGTGAATAGAATGGACTCTATCTTCAAGAAGATTAGACAAAGACAGGAAAGGAAATGATTACAGTGCAGTGTGGTAAGATGTGATAGGGAAGCACAGTGTTCCATGGGAACAAGAAGAGGGATACCCACTTAAGATGTGGGGGCTGTGAGTTTGATTCCCATCTTGGCCACTCAAAAATCTTGGGTAGGTTTTTAAATTTATCTTAGATGAGGATCCCAGTTCCCTCCTGAAAAATAAGGTTTTAATAGTGTCTAATTCAAAGGGTAAGTTTGAGAAGCAAATATATTTGTAAATGTAAATCATTTACCTGGCAGAGTGATCAATAAAGTTAATAAGTAGTCAATAAATGTTAACTAGTACTCCAGTAAAAAAGATTTGGGAGCTAGGTAGAAGTCTTCTTTGAGATAGTGATTTATGTGAGGAAAATCTGAGGAAGTGAAAAAAGTTAGTGTATTTTAGACTAAATGAGAAAGATAAGAGATGATGTTACAGAGTAATTCAAGGGCTTAAACATGTAGGGCTCTTGTGAGCCATATTTCTTTTAAAAAATAATATAAATTTAAAAAAATCTTTTAGTTTGGGGAAAAACTTCAACTTTCAGAGATGGTGAAAGCACATGACAGTGAACCGCCATCATATCCATCTGTATTCATCCATTATTAACATTTTCCCGTATTTGCTAACTTCTCCCTGTAAGGGTGTTTTGCAAGACCACTGTGGAATAGTGTGAACAGTGAATTGGAGGAAGGCAAGACTGGATTCGAGGAATCTAGTTAACATGCTATTTTATGTTTACTAGACAGAAAAAACCTGTGGTAGTAGAAATGAACAGAAGAGGTCAAATTTGAAAGATACTGAGGAGGTAAGATTGGTGATGATTTAGATATCTGAGGAGAAGTAGAAGAAAGGATGGTACCCAGGTTTCTAGTGTGAGCAGTTGAGTGTATGAGAGTGCCATCCCATTGATAGGAAAATGAGAAATGTTGTAGGGGATTGATGGGTTCACTTGTGGGCAAATTGAGTTTATGTTTTATGTGGGATATTGCAGTAGAGAAGACTGTACCTTGATAAGAGCGTAAGTTCTAGAGCCATGCATCCTTTGAGTCAGCATCCTTTCTTTGCCACTTACTAGCTGTGTATCCATGTTGTGGAACTTCTCTATGTCTCTGTTTTCTCTTTTGTAAGTTATGGATAGTTTTGTGATTTTTTTTTTTGTTTCTTCAGTAAGCACTCAGCAATGTGGATATAGACAAGGGTATCCCAGTTTCGCTCCTTGGCTGAAGCTATGCTAGGGATTTTACTAAACATGTAAAGCCAGACTTTTAATACCTTTTAGAATCTTAGCAGGCCCTTATAGAACCATAGAGCTTCATGGAATGGTTAGTATTGCATCCAAGCTTTTTTTTGGAGACAGAGTCTCTCACTCTGTTGCCCAGGCTGCAGTGCAATGGCGCAATGTGGGCTCACCACAACTTCTGCCTTCTGGGTTCAAGTGATTATCCTGCCTCAGCCTGAGTAGCTGGAATTATAGGCGTGTGACACCATGCCTGGCTAATTTTTGTATTTTTAGTAGAGACGGGGTTTCATCATGTTGGTCAAGCTGGTCTCGAACTCCTGACCTCATGATCCGCCCACCTCGGCCTCCCAAAGTGCTGGGATTATAGACGTGAGCCACCGCACCTGGCTGTATCCAAGCTTTTATCTTTTTTCCCCTCCCCAAATGAAGGCATGAACTAATTATATTGAGATTAATTTTGTGCTTGTCTTTAAAAAGAAAAAACAAGTTACAGGGACAGGGTCTCACTATGTGGCCCAGGCTGGTTTCAAGTGTTCCTCCTCCCTTGGCCTCCCAAAATGCTGGGATTATAGGTATGAGATACCACACTCTGCCAAATTACAGTGTTGTCATAGATGGCTGACTGGCTTGGGCTCTGAGGACCTATTTCATTTTTACTACAACTATAAAACTGAAACAAATTTTAAATTACAGAATTGTAGAACAAATAAAATTCAAATTAATGAATTTGATGTGATTTTTTTAAAAAAAATCACTTTTCATCACAACGTGAATGAGTATTAATGCTGATGACTTTGAGGGTGTTTTGAGTTTGGTATACCTGTACTAATGCCACCTTTCTTGCTGCATCTGTTATGAAACATTCCTTTCTGTGTTACGTTGTATGTCATTTGATCGTAATGCATCATTTGTATATTAGGTTTATTTCTATTTTTAATAGTCTGTAGCAATTAAAGTAGTGCTAGTAACAATGTGGTCTCTGAAATCAAGTGGTAGTATTTGATACATATGGTCATCTAGATAACTGAAAATATACTCAGGTTGCATGTTATATTACTATCAAAATGAAAACATGGACTATACAAGTTTTTTTTGCCCACAGCAGAGACAAATGAACATTTATTTTTGTGCCTTTCTTCCTATGTGTATTTCAAGTCTTTTTCAAAACAAGGCCCCAGGAATCTCCAGATACAGTTATATCCTTGGGCTTGGTCAATTGCTACAGGAGTCTTAGGGAGCCTGGTACAAATGCTAGAGTTACTAATTTACCAACATTAAACCCTAGGATAGGAAAATGAAACAAAGCAGGACTCCTTCCTCCGTGGAATGTGCTGATTTCATACGAGGTGGCAGCCAGTGTAGAAAACACAAGGAATTTTTCCTTGGAACTGGACTCTGATGAGAGGTGCTTGCTGCCTCCCAGGTTCAAATGATTCTCCTACCTCAGACTCCCAAGTAGCTAGGATTACAGTTATGTGCCACCAATGCCTGGCTATTTTTGCAATTTTTGTAGAGACTGGGTTTCTCCATGTTGGTCAGGCTGATCAGGCTGGTCACAAACTCCTAACCTCAGGTGATCCCGCCTCAGCCTCCCAAAGTGCTGGGATTACAGGTGTGAGCCACCGCACCTGGCCAGCTACTGTCTTCTTAGACCCTACCTTTCCAATTTTTGAAGATAAAGCAGGAAGTAATCTTCTCTGAAGATACTTGATAAAAATTCCCAAAAAACAAAAACACATGCTTCAACGTGATAAAAATTTACTGCAGTTTGGTACCTGGGTCTAGTTGAGATGGCAGATGAGCTGATCGATGTGTTCACCCTGATAGCCAGGTGTGCCCATCTTCTTGAGGAAGCCAACTCTATTTTTCGTAGCATGATGGGGCCGCTGAGAGGTGGAACGGGCACAAGAACCATGAGATCTCCTGGAAATACTTCCCTGAGAAGGCAATTTCGTGAATGAGGTCTTCTAAGCAAATGACACCAAACTTCCCCAGGAGTTCCTAAATCACTGAGTTGTCTGTCAGAGGGATGGTCTTATTCTTGACCTTGACTTGTCTATGTTTCAAAATGAGTTCCTGTACTGAATTCAGATTTGGAAATCCCCAGGTCACAGAAGTTTTCACTATACGCAGCATTTTTAGGTTCTGGGGTGACTTTTACAAAGACACCATGAAAAATTTTATTTAGGCGAAGTCTTACAGTGATTCTCTGCACCAGTAAACTCACGCCATCCATCCTTTCAATGTGTACAGCAAAGGCCAAGGAATTTTTATCTGGCAATTCCAAGGCATGAGGTTTCACTTTTTGTCGCCTGAGGTGCACCTTGTCATGTTTCTGCCACTAGGAATCATATAGTAATTATTACAGTCTCTTAAACCTGAGCCCTTTTCTTTTCCTCTGCTCCAACTTTGCCAAAACTGGCTGCTTTGCTTGGTTGGCTTTGAGGGCTTGGTAAGCCTTCCTCTTTTTCAGAAGATTTTCTGGAATCAAAGGAATTTTCCTTTGCTCTTGCTCTGCCATCTTTCTAGTGTTGTAGCTATGATCACACGCAACCCCACCACATGCGGAAAACCGCGCTCGCTGTGTTTCTTCACGCTGTTTGTTTCCTGCCTTTCTTCCTCCCTTTCTTCCCCCCTTTGTTCCTCCCTTCCTTTCCCTTCTTTCTCCCTCCCCTCTTCCCCTCCTTCATCTCCCTCTGTTGCCCAGACTGGAGTGCAGTGGTGTGATCTTGGCTCACTGCAACGTCTGCCTCCCGGGTTCAAACAATTCTCCTGTCTCAGCCTTCTGAGTAGCTGAGATTACAGGCGCATGCCACCATGCCCGGCTAATTTTTGTGTTTTTAGTGGAGACGGAGTTGCACCATGTTGGTCAGACTGGTCTCGAAATTCTGACCTTGTCATCCGCTCGCTTTGGCCTCCCAAAATGGTGGGATTATAGGCATGAGCCACCGCACCTGGCCGAGTATACAAGTTTTTACTGAAGAATTGAGAACCCTTAAAAGTTTTTATAATTAACAGTATTATAGTCATGAGGCATTTGATAGCATGTAGTGTTGGAGTCTGAGCATATAATTTCTGGGTTTAGATTTTACTTACTGTATTAATCTTTTACAGGGCCCAGTTTTAGAGGGAGGCAAGTTTCTTTGAAACTGGCTGTTTTCCTTAATAACTAGATTTGCCTCTCTGTAATCCTTAAAGTAAAACTTCTTAAAAGTGTTCTTCATTATGGAAATAATATATATGTGGTAAACAGTATAGAATGGCATACCTCATCTGTACTTCTCCTTCCCAGAATTAATCACTGTATTTTCTGATGTAATAGTTTCCTTATCTTCGCAATATATTTTCTTCTGTTTCTTGCTATCACTTTATGTATGTACCTCTGTTTCTTCTTAACACATTAGTATCTCTAACTACCTGGTATTATGAATTTGACTCACTTGATGAGAAGTGTTCTAGGTGTTTACATGGTCCAGAATTAATTTGTGTTAACTCAGGGATCTAGGACTGTGAGTATTCAAAACTTACTTGATTTGTGTGTAGGCTATAAATGCAAAAGTTAACAATGACTTTTTAAGAGAAAAGAAATGTGGAAAAAACAAAAACACCACGTGCCTCAGCCTCCCAAAGTGTTGGGATTACAGGCATGAGCCACCATGCCCAGCCAATATGCTACACTTAAATGAGGGAAGATTAATTTCACATAAAATAAACTATTGATTTAAATAGGTCTCTTTCTGTATATAATTTCTCAAGCCATATTAGGGAGAAAGTAACTTCCTTGACACTCTTTATACTCTTCAGTCATTGTCCATTTTTGCTGCCTCAAGGTGAAGATGTGGAAAAAGTTTTGGATGAATGGAAGGAATATAAAATGGGAGTACCAACATATGGTGCAATTATTCTTGATGAGACACTTGAAAATGTGAGTGTAATAAAATAAAGACTTTTATTAAATGGTGATTGTTAGTCTGCTAACAAAATTTCTTATTTATGTAGTGTTCTAAATTGAGGTTTTAAAATATGCTTAGATTTTTAGTGCTAAAAGGCCAGGTTTTATATATTTTATCTGCATGCTAGGTCTGCATATTTTTTGCTTGTTGCAGTTATGGTGTGGTACAAGAACGTGTCACTTTATTGTTGAAGAAATACGTTTTGAAATAAGCAGAATGCTTTCACACTAGTGGTGGTATATTTAGACTCATGGAAGATACTTTAACCAAATACTGTGTAAAATTATTGGTGATAACAGTTACCTCAAGTAAGAAGAAAAATGCCTTTGGTTTTTAGAAAGGAGCATGGAAAAGGAGGGAAAATTTGATTTTTACCTCTGCTTGTTTTGTAGGTACTACTGGTTCAGGGGTACCTAGCAAAATCAGGCTGGGGATTTCCAAAAGGAAAAGTAAATAAAGAAGAAGCTCCTCATGATTGTGCTGCTAGAGAGGTAAGTTATTCGAATGTGATACACAGTAAATGTGGCTATTAGGCTCTGAATGTTTTTTTTTTTTTTTTTTTTTTTTTTTTTTAAGCCATACAGACTTACTTCTTTGGACTGTCTTAACTTTTTCCAGAACTTGAGTGCATGAAGTAACTTAAATTTTTTGACATCAGTGTTGATTCTTTTATCTGCATCTCTCTTGAATTATTCTTCTCTTACCCGTTCCCATTTTTTTACTGTCCATTTTGTATTATATTTTGTTCCCCTCTTTATGATGATATTTTTCCCACCTTTCCCTTTACAATTAGATTTGTAGTTGGTGAAACATTTTGTCTATTATAGTTCTTATTTTATGTTTATAATCTTGGCTTTCAGACAAGTGCACAATTTGGGCTTTTCTAAGAAATTTAAATTTGTTGCTGAAAACCTACTCAAGCTTGTAGGATAAAGTTTAATTCTTTAATTATTTAATCTCTGTTCCCTCTCCCCAACAGAAATATTAATAATTTCTGAATTTATCACATTCTCAGTCAAAACTATTTGTTCTCTGTCGCTTGAACTTGACTGATTTGTTTCGGCCTGTAAATTTTTGCTGTTATTTCCCTACCTGGAATGTCCTCTCTTGTTCCTTCCTGTTCAGCTCACATCTAGATATGTTCCTAATCCCAGCTCAAATCCCTTTTCCCTAGAGGACTGCTACTGCTACCAACTAACTGTGTATAGGGCTTAAGTTTCTTTTCTCTGTCTGTCTGTCTCTCTCTCTCTCCATATATATGTGTGTGTGTGTGTGTGTGTATCTCTATGTCTGTGTGTTTGTGTATAAATATACACACACATACACATATAATTATTTTTGGTATAGGATCTCCCTTTGTTTCCAGGCTGGAGTCCAGTGGCATCATTATAGCTCACTGCAGCCTTAACCTCCTGGACTGAAGTGATCCTTCTGCCTCAGCCTCCAAAGTAGCTGGACTACAGGCATGTACCACCATGCCTAGCTAATATTTTTGATTTTTTTTTTTTATTTAATAGAGGCAAAGTCTCACTGTGTTGCCCAGGCTGGTTTTGAACTTCTGAGCTCAAGTGATCCCTCCTCTTCAACCTCCCCAAGTGTTGGGATTACAGGCATGAGCCACTGTGCCTGGCTAGGCCTTAGTTTCTTAAAATGAAGTTTGGAATGGATGTTCTTTGAAGTTCATTCTTTTTCTTTTTTTTTTTTTTGAGACAGGGTCTTGTTCTGTCATGCAGGTTGGAATGCAGTGATGTGATCATAGTGCACTGTAGCCTCGACCTCCTGGGCTCAAGCAATCCTCTTGCATCAGCCTCCCAAGTAGCTGGGACCACAGTTGCATGCCACCAGGCCTGGCTAATTTTTTAAGTATTTATTTTTATTTTTAGAGATGGGGGTCTCACTATGTTGCCCATGCTTGTCTTGAACTTGTGGGCTCAAGTGAACTTCCTGCCTCAGCCTCCCAAAGTGCTGGGATTATAGGCATCAGCCACCGTGCCCAGCCTTCATTCTTACTTAGAATTCTATTTTAAAATCATACCAATTAGCTGTAGCAAACAGTAGTCTCTGAACTTCAGTAGCAATGACTGCCTTTACTATTCATGTGGCATTAATTATGTAATACCTTGTGATGGATTGTTTACTGTATTATTATTAATTTCTTACTGTTTATCACACAATTTATCATTTGTTGCACAATTATGTATTCTTGAGATTTGAGAAGTATAACTAATAGGAAGTATGAAATAAAGGAAAGCAAATTGGCCTAGAAGTTGAAAGCTTTTTGTTCTAGGATAGATTTTGTTACCCAATACCCTAGAGACTTTAGGCTAGTCACTTAACCTCTGTAAGCTATAAAGACCTTTAAGGAGATTCAGTCAAATCCTTTAGAGGTAATATCTTTAAGAAAGAAAACTAAGGTGTTAGTGATTTGAATTTAAGACTTTTTGAAATGGTAATATGGAGTTTGTGGCATGTTTTGTTAGAGTTTATTTCCTTGAGTGTTTACTGCTTACTTTAAGTTTGGATGTAACTATTAATGAGGGATAATAGTTAAAATTTTTATAAACTGCTGGTGGTTATTTATTATAGAAAAACCATTAGGGGTTATTCACTTTGGAATAGGATTTAAAAAAGATTGAAAATGCTGTATTTTAAATTAGTATGGAACAGGTTGCCCATGCTATTATTTACAACGGCCTATAGATGAAGCTGTTGTGTATGAGTAAATGAAGATCAGTTCACACCCCTTAAAATTGAAAGAGAAGGTGAGGAATTGCCACATACCCGAAGAGCATTTCTTAGTATACAGGGTAGAAAATGAGATGGAGCATTTGTAAAAGTTTTCCCTTTTATGTCTGCAAACTTGGTAGTTCTCTTGCTCATAAGCAAGGACAAAATAGAAATCAATAGTATCCTACTTAGAGGAATTGATTGTAGTGCTGTACATGGAATTAGACTGGTTTTACAGCAGTAAGGTGGTTGTCCAGGTAGAAAGAGGATATTACATCAGTTGGAATAATGAAACAGTTTCATTTTAGGTTTCTGTCTTGCTTTGGGGGAAGTACAGGCACTCTGAGGAACTATAGTCTCTTAATTTCAGGGAAAATTTTTTCTTTTTTATAATAAAAGTTAATCTTAACCTCTAAACATTCTTTTTGATCTCCATGACATCCTTTTATAGCTGACCAAGGAACTTTAATTTCAGTAAATTTTTGGATTAGAATTTTTAAAGGCAAGTTTGACTTTTACTGTTTTTTAAATGATCTACTTTGTCATAAAGTTTGGGATTAGGGTGAAGTGTTGCTGTTTTAGTCTGCTAGGGCTACCATAACAAAATATCACAGATTGAGTGACTTAAACAATAGAAATTTATTTTGCAACAGTTCTGGAGGCTGGGAAGGCCAAGAGCAAGGTGGCTTACAGATTAACACCTTGCTGAGTGCTCTCATGACCTTCCTGCTTCTGTGTAGAGAGAGCTCTGGTGTCTCTTCCTCTTCTTGTAAAAATGGCACTAGCCCTATCAGATAAGGCCCCTGCCTTTATGGATCTCATTTAACCTTTATTACTTCCTCACAGCCCTATCTCCAAATACAGTTATATTTTGGGTTAGGGCTGCAACAGAAGATTTTTTGGGTGGGGGTACTTAGTTTAGTCCATAGCAGTGTCCATTTTTGAATGATAGTATTCAGCTAGAATGACACAGTTTGTCCTTCTGCCACTTGGTGGTGCTGTGGTATAAAAGAAGTTGCAAGGCTTGACCAAGTGACACTACCAGTTGTAAACCAGATGGTTATTCCATTCTTTATAGTTTCTTAATGCTTCGTTTTTCCTTTTCATTTCCACCTGTATTAACAAATGAGGAAAGATTTTGTTGTAATTTTCTGTCTAGTGATTAGACTTAGGATGATGTCTTAAGCACTTTTCTTTTTTCTTGCATTTTAAGTTATACAGTTCTACCATGAGTGCTTAAAATTTTTAGTTGCTACTAGCATTTTTATTTAGCTTATTATGGTATCTATGCAGTTATATTAATGTTGTTGTTTTATTATATATGGCAATCCAGACATGTTTGATTATACTGTAGCAGAATTTGACATATCCCCAAACAGGGAAGGTTATGTGGCAAACAAGCTACTTAGAAGGTGTAAGTCATTATCAATAGAAAGCTAAGGAAAAACTGACTTTTTTTTTTTTTTTAAGGGAAGTCTTAATTAGTAATTTAAATCTTCTGTTTTACCTTTTGGTTCACCTTTGTTAATTTGACTATTTCTGAACAGTTTATTCAGTGAAACCAATTTAGGACTGTCCAGAGACAAAAATCACAACAAATTTAAAGATTGTGATGAGTTTATTTGTAATTTTAGAAATAGGCAACTTTTGGCTGGGTGTGGTGGCTCACGCCTGTAATCCCAGCACTTTGGGAGGCCGAGGCGGGCGGATCACGAGGTCAAGAGATCGAGACCATCCCTGGCCAATGTGGTGAAACTCCATCTCTATTTAAAAAAAAAAATAGGCAACATCTTTTTTTTCTTTAAGTAGTATATTTTTATTTTTTTATTGCACTTTAGGTTCTGGGGTACATGTGCAAAACATGCAGGATTGTTGCATAGGTACATACATGGCAATGTGGTTTGCTGCCTCCATCCCCCCTGCACCTGTATCTGGTATTTCTCCCCGTTATTCCTCCCCAACCTCATTACCTGCTGCTGTCCATACCCTACTCCCCCTCAACAGACCCCAGTGTGTGATGCTTCCCTCCCATTGTCCATGAGTATTCATTGTTCAGCGTCTATCCATGAGGGAGAACATGTGGTGTTTGTTTTTCTGTTCTTGTGTCAGTTTGCTGAGACTGATGGTTTCCAGATTCATCCATGTCCCTACAAAGGACACGAACTCATCCTTTTTTATGGCTGCATAATATTCCAGGGTGTATGTGTACCACATTTTTGATGTCCAGTCTATCATTGATGGGCATTTGGGTTGGTTCCAGGTCTTTGCTACTGTAAACAGTGCTGCAGTGAACATATGTGTGCATGTGTCTTTATAATAGAATGATTTATAATCCTTAGGATATGTACCCAGTAATGAGATTGCTGGGTCAAATGGAATTTCTATTTCTAGGTCCTTGAGGAATCGCCACACTGTCTTCCACAATGGTTGAACTAGTTTACACTCCCACCAACAGTATAAAAGTGTTCCTCTTTCTCCACATCCTCTCCAGCATCTGTTGTCTCCAGATTTTTTAATGATTGCCATTCTAACTGGCGTGAGATGGTATCTCGTTGTGGTTTTGATTTGCATTTCTCTAATGATCAGTGATTGTTTATTGGCTTCATAAATGTCTTCTTCTGCAAAGTGTCTGTTCATGTCCTTCTCCCACTATTGAATGGGTTTGTTTGTTTTTTTTCTTGTAAATCTGTTTTAGTTCTTTGTAGATTCTGGATATTGCCCTTTGTCAGATGGGTAGATTGCAAAAATTTTTCCCATTCTGTTGGTTTCCAGTTCACTCAGATGATTGTTTCTTTTGCTGTACAGGAGCTCTGGAGTTTAATTGGGTCCCATTTGTCTATATTGGCTTTTGTTGCCAATGCTTTTGGTGTTTTAGTCATGAAGTCCTTGCCTATGCCTCTGTCCTGAATGGTTTTGCCTAGATTTTCTTCTAGGGTTTTTATGGTGTTAGGCCTTTTGTTTGAGTCTTTAATCCATCTGGAGTTAATTTTAGTGTAAGGTGTCAGGAAGGGGTTCAGTTTCTGCTTTCTGCACATGGCTCGCCAGTTTTCCCAACGCCATTTATTAAACAGGGAATCCTTTCCCCATTGCTTGTTTTTATCAAGTTTGTCAAAGATCAGTTGGTTGTAGATGTGTGACGTTGCCTCTGAGGCCTCTATTCTGTTCCATTGGTCTATATCTCTGTTTTCGTACTAGTACCATGCTGTTTTGATTACTGTAGCCTTGTATAGTTTGAAGTCAGGTAGCATGATTCCTCCAGCTTTGTTCTTTTTGCTTAGAATTGTCTTGGCTATGGGGGCTCTCTCTTGGTTCCATATGAAGTTTAAGGTGGTTTTTTCCAGTTCTGTGAAGAGGGTCATAGGTAGCTTGATGGGGATAGCGTTGAATCTATAAATTACTTGGGACAGTATGGCCATTTTCACAATATTGATTCTCCTTAACCATGAGCATGGAATATTTTTCCATCTGTTTGTGTCCTTGCTTATTTCCTTGAGCAGTGGTTTGTAAGTTCTCCTTGAAGAGGTCCTTTATGTTCCTTGTTAGTTATATTCCTAGGCATTTTATTCTCTTTGTAGCAATTGTGAATAGGAGTTTGTTCTTGATTTGGCGCTCTTTAATCTGTTGTTGGTGTATAGAAATGCTTGTGATTCCTGCACATTAATTTTGTATCCTGAGACTTTGCTGAAGTTGCTAATCAGTTTCAGGAGCTTTTGGGCTGAGAGGATGGGGTCTTCTAAATATACGATCATGTCGTCTGCAAATACAGACAATCTGACTTCCTCCTTCCCTAATTGAATACCCTTTATTTCTTTTTCTTGCCTGATTGCTCTGGCTAGAACTTCCAATACTATATTGAATAGGAGTGGTGAGAGAGGGCATCCTTGTCTAGTGCCAGATTTCAAAGGGAATGCTTCCAGTTTTTGCCCATTCAGTATGATATTGGCTGTGGATATGTCATAAATAGCTTTTATTGTTTTGAGATACGTTCCGTCTATACCTAGTTTATTGAGTGATTTTAGCATAAAGGGCTGTTGAATTTTGTCAAAGGCCTTCTCTGCATCTATTGAGATAATCATGTGGTTTTTGTCTTTGGCTCTGTTTATGTGATGGATTACGTTTATAGACTTGCGTATGTTGAACCAGCCTTGCATCCCTGGGATGAAGCCTACTTGATCATGATGGATAAGCTTTTTGATGTACTGTTGCAATCGGTTTGCCAGCATTTTATTGAAGATTTTTGTATCTGTGATCATCATGGATATTGGCCTGAAGTTTTCTTTTCTGTTTCATCTCTGCCAGGTTTTGGTATCAGGATGATGTTGGTCTCATAAAATGATTTGGGAAGGATTCCCTCTTTTTGGACTGTTTAGAATAGTTTCAGAAGGAGTGGTACCAACTCCTCTTTGTATGTCTGGTAGAATTTGGCTGTGAACCCATCTGGACCTGGGCTTTTTTTGGTTGGTAGGCTATTAATTCCTGCCTCAACTTCAGCCCTTGTTATCAGTCTATTCAGGGTTTCGACTTCTTCCTGGTTTAGGCTTGGGAGGATGCAAGTGTCCAGGAATTTATCCATTTCTTCGATGTTTACTGGTTTGTGTGCAGAGAGCTGTTTGTAGTAATCTCTGATGGTAAGTTGTATTTCTGTGGAATCAGTGATGATACCCCCTTACCTTCTTTTTTTTTTTTTGGCATCTATTTGATTCTTCTCTCTTTTCTGTTTTATTAATCTGGTTAATGGTCTATTTTGTTGATCTTTTCAAAAAACCAGCTCCTGGATTTATTTATTTATTTTTTTTAAGGGTTTTTTATGTGTCTTATCTCCTTCAGTTCTGCTCTGATTTTAGTTATTTCTTGTTTTCTACTAGCTGTTAAATTTTTTTGATCTTGCTCCTCTAGCTCTTTCAATTTTGATGATAGGGTGTTGATTTTAGATCTTTCCTTGCTTCTCTTGGGCATTTACTGATATAAATTTTCCTCTAGACACTGCTTTAAATGTGTCCCAGAGATTCTGGTACATTGTGTTTTTATTCTCATTGATTTTGAAGAACATTTTTATTTCTGCCTTCATTTCATGGTTTATCCAGTCAACATTCAAGAACCAGTTCAGTTTTCATGAAGTTGTGCTGTCTGAGTTAGTTTCTTAATCCTGAATTCTAACTTGATTGCACTGTGGTCTGAGAGACTGTTTGTTATGATTTCCGTTCCTTTGCATCTGCTGAGGAGTGATTTACTTCCAATCATGTGGTCAATTTTAGAGTAGATGTGATGTGGTGCTGAGAAGAATGTATATTCTGTGTGGATTTGGGGTGGAGAGTTCTATAGATCTCTATTAGGTTTGCTTGATCCAGATCTGAGTTCAAGTCCTGGATATCCTTGTTAATTTTCTGTCTTGTTGATCTGTCTACAGTGGAGTGTTAAAGTCTCCCACTGTTACTGTGTGGGAGTCTAAGTCTCTTTGTAGATCGTTAAGAACTTGCTTTATGAACCTGAGTGCTCCTGTGTTGGGTGCGTATGTATTTAGGATCGTCAGCTCTTCTTGTTGCATTGATCCTTTTACCGTTACGTAATTCCCTTCTTTGTCTCTTTTCATCTTGCTGGTTTAAAGTCTATTTTATCAGAGACTAGGATTGCAACTCCTGCTTTTTTTTGCTCTCCATTTGCTTCGTAAATCTTCCTCCATCCCTTTATTTTGAGCCTGTGTGTTCTTGCAAGTGAAATGGGTTTCCTATACAGCACACCAATGGTTTTTGATTTTTTATTCCGTTTGCCAGTCAGTGTCTTTTGATTGGGACATTTAGCCCATTTACATTTAAGGTTAATATTGTTATGTGTGAATTTGATCCTGCCATTTTGCTGCTGCCTGGTTGTTTTGCCCATTAGTTGACACAGTTTCTTTATTGTGTCGATGCTTTTTACCATTTGCTAAGTTTTTGGAGTGGCTGGTACTGGTTGTTCCTTTCTATGTTTAGTGCTCCTTTCAGAAACTTCTGTAAGGCAGGCCTGGTGGTGACGAAATATTTCAGCAATTGCTTGTTTGTAAAGTGTTTTATTTCTCCTTCATTTATGAAGCTTAGTTTGGCTGGATATGAAATTCTAGGTTGAAAGTTCTTTACTTTAAGGATGTTATATATTGGCCTCCACTCTCTTTTGGCTTGTAGGGTTTCTGCCGAGAGATCCGCTGTGAGTCTGATGGATTTCCCTTTGTGGGTAACCTGACCTTTCTCTCTGGCAGCCCTTAGCATTTTCTCCTTCATTTTAACCCTGGTGAATCTGATAATTATGTGCCTTGGGGTTGTTCTTCTTGAGGAATGTCTTTGTGGTGTTCTCTGTATTTCCTGGACTTGAATATTGGCCTGCCTTGCTAGGTTGGGGAAGTTCTCCAGATAATATCCTGAAGAGTGTTTTCTAGCTTGGATTCATTCTCTCCGTCACATTCAGGTACACCTATCAAATGTACATTAGGTCTTTTCACATAATCCCGTATTTCTTGGAGTCTTTTATTCATTTCTTTTCACTCTTTTTTCTCTAATCTTGCCTTCTCATTTTATTTCATCGAGTTGATCTTAATCTCTGATATCCTTCTGTTTGGTCGATTCAGCTGTTGAAACTTGTGTATGCTTTGCAATGTTCTTTTGTTGTGTTTTTCAACTCCTTCAGGTCATTTATAGTCTTCTCTAAGCTGTTTATTCTTGTTAGCAGTTCGTCAAACCTGTTTTCAAGATTCTTAGTTTCTTTGCATTGGGTTAGAATATGTTCTTTTAGCTGAGAGAAGTTTCTTATTACGCACCTTCTGAAGCCTGTTTCTGTCAATTCATCAGACTCATTCTCTATCCAGCTTTTGCTGGTGACAAGTTATGATCCCTTGGAGGAGGAGAGGCATTCTGGTTTTGGGTGTTTTTATCCTTTTTGCTCTGGTTTCTTCCCATCTTTGTGGATTTATCCACCTGTGGTCTTTGTAGTTCTTGACTTTTGGGTTGGGTCTCTGAGTGGATGTCCTTTTTGTTGATGATGAAGTTATTTTTTTCTGTTTTTTAGTTTTGCTTCTAACAGTCAGACCCCTCTGCTGTAGAACTGCTGGAGGTCCACTCAAGACCCTGCCTGCCCAGGGGTCACCTGCAGCGGCTACAGAAGAGTAAGGATTGCTGCCAGTTTCTTATTCTGTTATCTTCATCCCAGAAGGATATCTGCCACACGTCAGCCTGAGCTCTCCTTTATGAGATGGCTTTTTGGATCTACGGGGGTCAGGGTGCTGCTTCAGGAGTCAGTCTGTCCCTTATGGGAGCTCAAGTACTGAGCTGTGAACTCTGTTGTTCTGTTCAGAGCTGCTGGGAAGGTACATTTAAGTCTTCTGCGGTGGAATTCATAACCACCTTTTTTTCCCAGGTGCTTTGTCCTGGGAAGGTGGGGCTTTATTTATAAATTCCTGACGCCATGCTACCTTTTTTCAGAGATGCCCTGCCCAGTGAGGAGGTAGCCTAGTCACAGTCTGCCAGCAGAGGCGTTGCTGAGCTGTCAAGGGCTCTGTCCAGGTGCTATGTGAATGTCCTTGTGGTTTTGTTTATAGAGGTGTAGTTAGAACTCTCTTGGTAATGGCGGACTGCCTCGGTAATGGCAGACACCCTTCCCCCTACAGAGCTGGACTGTTCAGGTCCAGCTGCGCTTGCTGCGAAATTCTCAATCCAGAGCGTTTCAGATTGCTGGTCTTTGTGGGAGTGG
Organism: Plecturocebus donacophilus; assembly: GCA_004027715.1. Lineage (NCBI taxonomy): Eukaryota > Metazoa > Chordata > Mammalia > Primates > Pitheciidae > Plecturocebus > Plecturocebus donacophilus. Next base: position 40,474 of record PVKP010010686.1, on the reverse strand, counting down.
GACCTGCCGAGCCAGATCAACTGACTTCCTGATTCAGCCCCCTTTTTTTCAGTTGAATAGGTGGCTCTGTCTCTTCGGTGTTCCAGATGCCAGTTGAAATGGCCACCCAGATTTGTGTGAGTTTTTGTGTGGAGACCCACTGTGCCGGCTGAAACAGCCGGGCTGAAAACTCGTGGCACTTTTCACCCCAGGAATCTCCTGGTCCGTGGGCAGTAATAACTCATTTGGAAATGCTATGTTCACTCACCCTCTGTGTTGTTCTCGCTGGGAACTGCACTCCAGAGCTGTTCTCATTTGGCCATCTTGGATCCGCCTCTCAGGCAACATTTTATTCCATAAAATGGAATGAGCATTTCAATGAGCTGAGCAAAGGAGGTTGGCTTTAAAGACAGAAAAGAGCTGAGGAAAGCAGAACTGAAAGTAAAAGTGCAGATCGGCATTTCAAAGTTACTTTTCTTCTAAAGGTTAAAGTGGAGAGGGCTTCCTTGTCATGCTAAAACTGGCCTGTTTTAGGATTTGGCTATTAGTTCTTTTTCTCCACATTTCTTGGAGGTCAGCAAAACAACTTGGTTTTGGTTTGGTGACATGGAATGTTAGCATGAGTAATTCCATGTTGCTTAGGTCTCTTGGGGCCTACTGTGGGAGTGCAGTCCATACCACGGCCTCCTATAGGTTTTATTTAACAGAGCAAAGATGTTTTCCAGATATTTTCAAAGGCATAGTAACCTCAGTTGTATTTTTGTTGTCATTTATGGTGAAACATCAACTTTCTTGAGAAAAAGTAAGTAATACTTAGCTGTTCACTTGTGGTTTGAAGATTTAATATTGTTCCTTATTTGGGAAAACAATATGTTTTATTGTAATGAAACTGACTTTAATATGTACTTAATAGAATTTGTACAAAGCATCTGTTGGTCAGTTTATTCTGCCTCTTCCTATAGGTTTATAGGATGAAGATTATAGACAGGATTTCGTTGTCTTTGTACACTGCTGCTCTTTGGGTAACACTTTAAAAAATTTATACATGTGGATATTTATCTGATAACATATGAGAAGTTGATGCTATTCCTTGTGCCAGAAAAATTCAACAATTTATTATTGTACAGGAATAGATTTGATTCACTTTACAGGAGATGTAGTAAGAAAATTTTGTCTTTGGTGTCTGTTCATATATTTCAGCTATTCAAACTCTTTCCTGGAAAATATTTGACTAATTTTAGAGGCAAATCTGTCTTACCACTTTAAGAATTGATTGGACAGTTTGAATCTACCTCTTCTAGTGCTGGTGGCCCCTGCTTTTTTGCCTCATATTGTACTAAACCCTCCCATGTAATTCTTAAGCTATAGCCATTCCCAGCTATCTAAACAGAAGGCCTTTTTTCTCCTTGTTGGTTTGGCAAACTCCTATTTATCTTTTAAGTCCTAGCTCCTGTGTATCCAGCGGATAGGATGCTGTCCATGACCAAAAGTGACCATTCACCAACTCTCAAACATGTATACTAAAGGTTGAGTTAGGCCCCTCCTTCTACTCATAATACTTACTTAAATTTTTTTCTGTTGTAGACTGAACTCCCTAAAGGGCACTGCTTGCTTTATTCATTACTAAATTCACTGCCTAGGACAATGGCTGTCACTTACTATTTTTTGAGATGGAGTCTTGCTCTGTCACCCAGGCTAGAGTGCAGTGACGCAATCTCAGGTCACTGCAACCTCCGCCTCCTGGGTTTAAGCAATTCTCCTGCCTCAGCCTCAGCAGGGATTATAGGCGTCTGGCTAAGTTTTGCATTTTTAGTACAGACACCATGCCCAGACGCCTGTCACTTATTAAGCACAAATTACATAATTGAGTGAAATCACTAAATTAAAGAACTAAACATGGCTGGGGTTGGTGGCTCACGCCTGTAATCCGAGCACTTTGGGAGGCCAAGGTGGGTTGATCATGAGGTCTGGAGTTCAAGACCAGCCTGGTAAAGATGGTGAAACCCTGTCACGACTAAAAATGCAAAAATTAGCCTGGCATGGTGGCAGGTGCCTGTAATCCAAGCTACTCTGGAGTCTAAGGCTTGAACCTGGGAGGCAGAGGTTGCAGTCAGCTGAGATTGCACCATTGCACTTCAACCTGGGTGACAGAGTGAGACTCCACCTCAAAACAAAACAAAGCAAAACAAAAAAACTAAACGTTCTAGTTAAATGTGACCCCATAAAAATTACATTAAGGATGAGATAATTTCATATGTAGAGAAGCATAGATTAATTCATAGAATAGACTTTAGTTAATGTTTTGCCATATTTGCTGTATTACTTTTGATAAATGTGTGTGTAGAGTTTTTTTTTTTATTGCTGAATTATTTAAGCATAAATTGCAGACATAAATCCCCTTTGTCCTTAATTGCTTTTGCATGTACGTTTTAAGAATGAGGAATCCTTTTAGGGTAATGACAGTGAAATTCTCAAATTCAGGAATGTAACATTGATATGGTGCTGTTTGTTATCTAATGGACAGTTTATATTCACATTCACTAATTGTGCATTATGATTCTTTGAGCAGTTGCCACCCACTTGTCTATCCAGGATCCAATCCAGGCTCATTTGTTGCATTTGCATTTAATTGATAGGTCTCTTCAGTCTCCTTTAATCTGAAACTGTTCCTCATTTTTTCTTCAGTACTTTTTTTATTAAGCATATATTTAGTTGGATACTATTTGTAACACAAAGATAACAGGCTCTGCCCACGAGGAATTTAGATTATACAATTTGCTTTTAGCATAATTTCTAATTATGCAGATTCACATGACTAGCTATGTATACTTCTGATTTTTGAGGCATTATTCAAAGAATGGAGCTAAAGAGAATATAAAACTAGAAATAAGAACTATATAGAAATTACTTTTTAAACCTTTACCTGGTTTTTCTTTTTTTTTTTTTAGACGGGGTCTTGCTCTGTCACCCAGACCGGAGTGCAGTGGGGCAGTGATCATGGCTCTCTGTAGCCTGGAACTCCTGGGATCAAATGATCCTCTCACCCCAGCCTAATGAGTAACTAGAAAAATAGGTGTGGATCACCCAAGGTCAAGAGTTTGAGACTATGTGGCCAACATGGTGAAACCTTGTCTCTACTAAAAATAAAAAATTAGCCAGGCACGGTGATGGGTATCTATAATCCCAGCTATTCAGAAGGCTGAGGTAGGATAATTGCTTGAAATTGAACCTAAGACGTGGAGGCTGCACTGAGCTGACAGACCCTGCCATTGCACTCTAGCCTGGGCAACAAGAGCAAAACTCCATCTTAAAAAAAAAAAAAAAAAAGAAAACAGGTGTGTACTACCATGCCATGCTAATTTTTATTTTTATTTTTTGTATAGATGGAGTCTCACTATATTGCTTAGGCTGGTCTCAAACACCTGGGCTCAAGTGATCCTTCCTTTTGGCCTCCCATAGTGCTGAGATTACAGGTGTGAGCCACTGCACCCAGTCCCATTTTTTGAAGTCCAGTTACTTGTCTTACACACACCCTCAGATTTTAATATATTCTGAATATTGAATGTATTGTCTCTTCTGGTTTATCTTTTGACTCTCTTAATGGTGTCTTTGAAGACAGTTGCACATACTGGTAAACTTTTAAGTAAACCAGTCTTATTGTTAAAATTACAAATCTAATCCATCAAGATTGATTTATTAACCAAAAACATTAAGCTCTGTCTCAAGCAGTAGATTAGACCTTAGTTTTGAAGAAAAGGAAAAGCATCTGGACTTTTACTCTGATGGGAATGCTCAGACACCATGTATAAGTCAATTCTACATGATTGATGGTTTAATAACCTTATCTTCTGTATATAAATGTTAAGTTTTGGGAAATGGGAAATCTTGAAACCTCTATCACTAGCCTTCAGAATTTTATTCTGGGAAATATGTATAGTTGTGGTGTGTTTGAATGACAGCTATCAGATCTATAGTGGACTGGTTCTGTATATACCTAAAATACCACCTGTGGATACAGTATTAGAAACAATATTGGACACAAGAACTTTTTAAAAAATCTCATATACACTTCTGTACTAGTCTGTCATTTCTAGAAATAGTAAATAGAAATAATGTCCCACTTTTCTGAGTTTTTGTTTTTGGAATAAATTTTAATGAATTGGAGACCTATAGCTAAAATGAAAATTTCATCCGAATGTGTTATCTCCAGGTGTTTGAAGAAACTGGTTTTGATATCAAAGACTATATTTGTAAGGATGATTACATTGAACTTCGAATTAATGACCAGCTTGCTCGTTTGTACATCATTCCAGGAATTCCAAAAGACACAAAATTTAACCCAAAAACTAGAAGAGAAATTCGGGTATGTAACGAGTATTTTCAGGTTACTGGACAGTATCCCAAATGAATAAGTAGGGAATTCCATTTATAAACTCCTTGATAAGAATTAACTAAATGAATTATTTTCTTCTGTGTTTCAGAACATTGAGTGGTTCTCCATTGAGAAATTACCTTGTCATAGAAATGATATGACCCCCAAATCCAAACTTGGTTTGGCACCTAACAAATTTTTTATGGCCATTCCCTTTATTAGGTATGTTCATATTTCTTGAAATACAAAACTGACTTTCATGATTCTGATAGTCCTCTTCTGTCTGTATCCATATTTTGAAAATGAATTCTTACATTTCTGCAGACCATTAAGGGACTGGCTTTCTCGAAGATTTGGTGATTCCTCAGACAGTGACAATGGATTTTCATCAGCTGGTAGCACGCCGGCTAAACCCACTGTGGAAAAATTGAGGTAAAGAAATGATCATGGAATCCTGATTTTCTGATAGTTTTTAAAAGTAGAATAATAGTATTTTGCTTCTAAAGTTTGCGAAGGGCGTAAGATTTCTTTTTATAGATATTCTTTTGTTATTGTTCTCACAGATAATAGAAGATTTTTTAAAGGGTTTCTTTTGGGATGAAAAAGGTTAATTGGAGTTGGAAAGAAGCTTCAGGCACATTTTAAAATAGTATACCCAAGAGGATACCAGCTTCTTAGATGGATAGATAGAACACTAGGAAAAGAAGAAAAAATCTTGTGTCATGTATTCTTAGTGTTACTTCTGTTTTCATATCCTACTTTTAAGATAATTGAGTTTTCTAAAGCTGGTTGGATAGAGGGTATATTGAGATTTGTTTTCTTCTAGGGAGAGAAAGGGTGTTAATATAGCTTGTTAAATTGGAGGTAGAACAGTGAAGACTTGGGCTTTAAAAAAGAACTTCCCTATCAGAGACTGTCTATTATTAAGAGTGACTACTATATGGACACGAACCATGAAGAACATTTTCTTGCTTGGAACTTATTGTTTTTGTTTTAGAAGCAGGGTCTTGCTTTGTTGCCCAGGCTGGAGTACAGTGGTATGATCATAGCTCACCATAGCCTTGACCTCCCAGACTCAAGTAATCCTCCCACCTTAGTCTCCTGAGTAGCTGGGAACACAGGCACATGCCACTAAGCCTGGCTAATTTTTTTTATTTTTTATTTTTTGTGGAGATGGGGCTTTCCCTATTTGCCCAGGCTGTTCTTGAACTCCTGGGCTCCAGTGATTCTCCTACCTCATCTTCCCAAAGTTTTGAGATTATAGGTATGAGCCATCATGCCCAGTCTCTGACTTACAACTTAATTGCATCCCAGTCACAGTTACAGAGTAGGCTGGGGAAGTAACTTTGTTAAATAAGCCTGTATTTTTAAGCATACATACATATATGTTAAGTATAATCACCTTGTTAGAAAGTTGCCTATGTTAGATTCAGAGAGAGTTGATTTTTACATTTTCTGTAATTTGGGTTTGTTTTTATCACAGAGCTTCAGAAATTAAATAGGAGTAAACCACCTGTATAGTCACTATTTCCTAAATAGGTAGCATTCTGTTTTAGATGGGTATTCTGAGGACAGGAGCTTGGACTAAATGCCTTGGTGTCTTTTAGAATATATGGTTATAGTCACAAAAATACATAATATTAGTCAAAGGTGGAACAGTAGAGAAAAAGTAGGCAGGAATGCAGTCATGATTTAAAAGAAGCAAAGACACTACCAGAAAGTTATGAAATAGTGACAGTGTTTGAAAAAAGAGTATATGAATGTTCATGTTTGGAAGAATCTATTCAATATAGTGTGTGATATGATTCCCCTATCTTTTAGTCTAGAGGTTGTGGTCTTGGGGAGTGGGTTGGGAAATAATAAAGCAACTTCTAATCACATTTCAGGTTTTTTATGGAGAGTAATATGTATTTTTTAAATATAGACTGATGTCTATGATGATGTATTGGAGGAAATGTCTGAATTTTGTTAAAAGAGAGGATTGACTGAAATTTTATTATGATTTTTAAACGGGAAAGAGGAATAACTCTGAACTGAAGTAGTCTGAAACAATCTTACTATGACATGATTCTTGAGATCAGCAACTCTAGACTATGTTATGCATGTAAATGATACTATCTTACCTTATTAACTACTGCATAAGTACCACCTTTTTTTTTTTTTTTTTGCTGAGATGGAGTCTCTGTCGCTCAGGCTGGAGTGCAGTGGTGCGATCTCAGTTTAGTGCACCCTCCACCTCCCGGGTTCAAGCAATCCTCCTGTCTCAGCCTCCCAAGTAGTTGGGACTACAGGTGCATGCCATCACACTCAGCTAATTTTTGTATTTTTAGTAGAGATGGGGTTTGTTGGTCAGGCTGGTCTCAAACTCCTGACCTCAAGTGATCTACCCTCCCCTCAGCCTCCCAAAGTACTGGGATTATAGGTGAGCTACCATACCTGGCCTGCGTGAGTACAACATTTTAAAATTAGATTCTTTTGCAGAAGAATTCGAGACTGGCTGTTCACTTAATTTGCTCATTCATTATCTTGTCCCTTTAATTTTTTACTTTAGAGGGTAGCTTACCTTCTCAGATCCCTTTCCAGCTAGGATGTGTTCTGTAACTTGACTTTTGCAGGGTCAAAAAATTAGCAGGGCATAGTGGCATGTGCCTGTAGTCTCAGCTACTTGGGAGGCTGAGGTGAGAGAATGGCTTTAACCTGAGAGGTTGAGGCGGCATTGAGCTGTGATCCTTCCATTGCACTCCAGCCTGAATGACAGAGGGAAACCCAGTCTCAAAAAAAAGGAAAGTGTACATTCATTTGTTTAATCCAAATTTAGATTTACATTCTCCATATTTTTAAAGAGTATACTATAATCACTTATAGGGAAAAGATGGTCTGGATAATTTTTTTAAAGTCTAGGATGAAAAATAATAATGGCTTCTTAATTCATTCAAGAAATAATTACTGAATACCAGGCACTTATCTGGGTGATGGGGATAAAGCAGTAGACAAAACAGATTAAAATCTCTGCCCTTGTATAACTTACATTCCAGTGGGAGAGGTAGACAATAAATAAGAAAATATGTAGTCTGTAAATTATTAAGATGTTAAAAGAACTCAAGTGAACATTTTCTGATCTGATTATTTTTTAAATCTTGGTATAGTAGAACCAAATTCCGCCACAGTCAGCAGTTATTTCCTGACGGTTCTCCTGGTGACCAGTGGGTAAAGCACAGGCAACCACTGCAGCAAAAGCCATTTAATAATCATTCTGAAATGTCTGACCTTTTAAAAGGAAAGGTAAGTGATACACAATTACAGTCTTTTCAGAAATTTAGATCATTTGGCTTTGAAATCGTTCTCAATTGAGGAATTACATCTTTATAATTACAGAGAGCTCTGAGTTACTGATCAGAGTCTCTCTGTTCCTTGTGATTTGAAGCAGGGCTGAGGCTTCTTAACGTTTACAGTTCTGGTGTAAATCCAGTGCAGTGAATAATAGGAGTTAACATCTGACTTTGGTATATAAGCTGCCAATGAAAGGTTCATTTAAAAACAAGTCATAAGGAAAGTATTTTCCAAATTAAGATAAGTGGGATCTTTTGGCTTTTGTTCAGGAAGAAGTAACAGCGTATTGCGAACTTCCATTTTCATCGTTGTATTCTAGTGTATAATTACACTGCTATTAATATTTGATTTCCTTTTTCCACATGTTCTAAGCACCACATTTATTTATACCACTGTTAATGCACCTTTTGGTTGTTTCCAGTGCTGCTATGAACATTTTTTATACATGTCTTTTGATGAATATACACGTCTTTTGATGAATATACACAATTCTATGTAACTAAAAGGAAAGAAAATTAGAATTGTTGGATCACTGGATGTGCCTGTGTTACTATCTATTTGCCAATTTTCTCAAGTTATTTATATACTCAGCAAAATACATGAGAGACATCCTTACTAATATTTAGTATTATCTGTCTTTTAATTTCAGGTTTCAATGTTACTTTTTTTTTTTATAATTTTAAAAATATACTGGGCTTGTTAAAATTAAACTTTTGTGCTTCAGAGGACATTATCAAAACAGTGAAAAGACAGTCCACAAAATGGGAGAAAATATTGGCAAATTATATATATGATAAGGGGTTAATATCCAGAATATGTAAAGAATTCTTAGAACTCAACAACAAAACAACCTAATTTAAAACTGGGCAAATGACTTGAATAGACAGTTCTCCAAAGAAGATATGCAAATGGCCAGTAAGTACACAAAAGATGCTCAACATTATTAATCATTAGGGAACATTATTAATAATTAGTGGTATCTCAACAGTGAGATACCACTTCTTACCCATTAGGATGACCATAATAAAAAAGAAAAGAAAAAAAACAAGTGTTGGTGATGATGTGGAGAAATTGCAGCCCTTGTGCATTGCTGTTGAGACTGTAAAACGGTACAGCTGCTGTGGAAAACAGTTTGGCAATTTCTCAAATGGTTAAAATAGAGTTACTGTATGACTCAGCAATTCCATTCCTAGGTATATATCCAAAATAATTGAAAGCAGGAACTTAAACAGTTAATTTGTAACCAGTGTTCATAGCAGCATTATTCACAATAACCAAAAGGTGGAAACAACCCATATGCCTGTCAATAGATGAATGGATAAACAATGTGGTGTATATACATAATGAAATATTCAGCCTTAAAGAAGTTAGATTGAGATTAAGAAATGAAATTCTGTCCAGGCTCGGTGTCTCATGCCTGAAATCCCAACTCTTCAGGAGGCCGAGGCAGGCAGATTACTTGAGCCCAGTAGTTGGAGACCTGCCTGGGCAGCCTGGCAATACCCTGTCTGTACTACTAAAAATATAAAAAATTAGCCAGACATGGCTGTAGTTCCTATAGTTCCAGCTGCTTGGGAGGCTGAGATGGGATACTCACCTGAGCTTGGGAAATCAAAGCTGTGATAGCTCCATTGCACTCCAGCCTGGGCAACGGGAGTGAGATCATGTCTCAAAAAAAGAAAATTCTGAAACATGCTACAATGTGGGTGAACCTTGAGGACATTTTAAGTGAAATAAGCCAGACACAAAAGAATAAATATTGTGTTAATGTTACTCCATTCCTAAATAGGCATATTCATAGAGATACAAAGTCAGAGATTACCAAGGCTAGAGGGAGGGGAGAATAGGGAGCTATTGTTTATTGGTTACAAAGTTTCTGTTTGGCATGATTAAAAAAAAGTTAGGGAAGTGGGTAGTGCTGACTGTATACTTAATGCCTCTGAATTATACACACACACAAATGACTGATGTGGCAAATTGTATGTATATTGTACCACAACTTAAAAAAAAAAAAACATACTGGGAAGAGTGGAATGAAAGTAAATCAAAAGTGTGTAGTAACATGAGTCACCCAAAGCCATATTTCCCTCACATTGCTTACTTAGGTTTTTGTTTTCCAGCAGTGTTAGCAACTGGTTGATTTTTTTTCTATAGGTTGGAATATAAATATTCTTATTTTTATATATTAGAAGTTCTTCCTATTTATACTGTTTTAGCTAGTCCTCAAATAGCTGTCGTTTTAAGGTCTCAAAGGACAAATTAACGTTTAAAATGTTCGTTTTAATTTAAACTTAATAATTTTTTGGTAGGAAAATTAACTCATCTTAAAGCAGTTTAATAGCACGATTTAAACTACTGCATGTCTAACTAGGAATAATGGTCCAAATTTTAAAAACACCAGTCTTGGCTGGGCTTGGTGGCTCATGCCTGTAATCCCAGCACTTTGAGAGGCCTAGGTGGGGGAGGATCGCTTGAGGAGGTGGGAGGATCAGGAGTTTGAGACCAGCCTGGCCAACATGGTGAAACCCCGTCTCTATTAAAAATACAAAAATTACCTGGATGTGGTGGCATGTGCCTGTAATCCCAGCTACTCAGGAGACTGAGGCCGGAGAATTGCTTGAACCTGGGAGGCAGAGGTGGCAGTTAGCCAAGCACTGTGCTGTAACCTGGGCAACAGAGTGAGACTCCATCTCACATACAAAAAAATTAATCTTTATTATTATTTTATAAAAAGCGATTATTTACTTAATAGTGCTTATTAATAATTTAAAGCTGATTTCTTGGGTAACAATTGAGTGCATGCATCTACCCATTTTCTGCTTTAAGAACTGTGGCCAATGTCCCTCAGCATTCCTTTACAGAGAGGCTCCATTTATGCATTAGAAACAAGATCTATAAGCAGATATGGGATAATGTAAGAGGTGTGGAAAGATTTCTAGGGACAATTGTATTTGCTATTTCATACCTTTATAGAACTCTTGGTTTGGGAAGCACTGACTTCTATAAGAAAATACATTGATAGGGTGATTCATGAAAATTTTGGGTAGGAGAAATTTTGCTAAAAAAACTTAATTCATCCAGCTAAATGTAATTCATGGGTATTTTTTGTGCTATTACATTATACTATAGATTCATATTTTATTTCTTATTGGAAAAACAGAATCAGAGTATGAGGGGAAATGGCAGAAAACAGTATCAAGATTCACCTAATCAAAAGAAAAGAACAAATGGGCTTCAGCCAGCGAAGCAGAATTCTTTGTTGGTAAGAGTTACAGCTCTCACACTAAGTAGGAAGTTTATCCTTTGAAGAGTGAAACAAAGGCATTGCCAAGGCACAGGAATGTTACTTGCTTTGTTCTTATTTTAATTGATACACTGATAGGATTTTTATGTAGCTGAGTTGTGCACTATTCACACACTAAAAATCTCTTTGGCTCCTCTTATTACAAATTTTGTAATATTGATTCAACTGCACATCTAATGTTTTTATGTGGCTATTTATATTTATTTTAATACCAATGTGTAGTCAAACCTGTTCTCTAGAGCAGTTATTTGGCTATTGTTCTGTTTTTCTAAATACTCTGTATTATTTCAGTGAAGGTAAAAGTTTGGGGGAACTTCACTATGTACTTTTTTTCTTTAAGTTGATACAGTTTAGAAAATTAAAACAAACAAAAAACAGCACCCACAGCCAGTACTATTGTCATTAGATTAGGCCTAAAGATAAATATCTGAATAATTTAAAGCATTTTCTTTCATTCTTTTGTTTAGTCAGTCCTCCAAATTTAGTTCATAAGTAACGGTCTCCTGTGTTATCTTTTCTGTAAGTCCTGCTTTTGTATATTGGATTTTCTTATTGTAGCTTCTCCTACTTTTCATTTATCAGTGAGTAATAATAGTAATTTCAAATTTTTAGCAAAAATATTTTACCTGAATTCCCTGGGTGTTTCTTAATTTGGGTTCTAATGACTCATTTCACTACTTTACTATCATTTCTCTTATCTCTGTTAAAAGTGGTGACAAGAACAGAGAAGACGATCTTAGATGATTAAAAGGCTTTTAATAAAATTCAATAGCTGTTTCTAACAAAAACTAGACAGATAACTTATTGATAATATTGTACAAGTGTTAATTGTCCTCAAATTAATGTATAAATGAAATATGATGCTAGTAAAAAATTCTTATAGATTTTTTTGGGAGAACTTCACAAATTACTTTCAGATTTGTCTAGAAGAACTTGAATGATTTTAAAAGTTGTTTAAGAAGAAAGTTGATGGATGGCAAGTACATGAGCAGTTTTTAAGAGAAGAAATAAAAGGGACTGATAAACATATAAAAGTCTAAATTGTATGTGTAGTCAAAGAATGTAAATTGAAATGGGATACCATTTCTCCCATCAGATTGGTAAAGATCAAAAGAATGGTAATAACCCAGTTGTGTATTGCGTATATTGGTAACACATAAAAATTACTAATTGGTACATCCTTCTGGAGAGGAGTTTTGCTATATCAAAACCCTAAAACAGTGCTCACTTCTTCCCTAGAAGAGGAATTTAAACAATGTTCACCCCCTTTGTAAAAATGAAAACATGGAAAATAAATATCCAAGGAGATGATATTAAATATAGTGTCGTAGATCTGTGCAGTGGATTACCATGAAGTTGCTAAAAATGATATGCATTTGTTGAAAAAAATTTATTCACAATATATTCTATTTTAAAAGATTATCGGACACTAGTATGTATCATATAATTCCATTTAAAGTTTGTACAATTGTATGAAAAGATTTTAACACACATCTTCATGTCAAGAACTAGAAAGATGTAATAATGATTAACTCTGAGTTGAGAAATGTAATGAATACTCTTTTTTTTTTTTTTTTTTGAGACAAGGCCTCTCTCTGTCGTCTATACAGTGGCACATTCATTGCTCACTATAGCCTTGAACTCCTGGGCTCAAGCCATCTTCCTGTCTCAGCTAATTTTTTAATTTTTTTTTAGACGGGTTTTGCTCTGTCATCCAGGCTGAAATGCAGTGTTACAATCTTAGCTTACTGCAACCTCAACCTCTGGTTCAAGCAGTCCTCACCTCAGTTCCAGAGTAGCTGGGACTATAGGTGCGTGTCACCATGTCCCACTAATTCTTGTATTATTATTATTTTTTTTAGTAGAAATGGGTCTTACCATGTTGTCCAGACTGATCTTGAACTCCTGGGCTCAAGTGATCCTCATGGTTTGGCCTCCCAAAGTGCTGGGATTATAGCTGTGAGCCACTGTGCCTGGCCACCTCAGCTAAATTAATTAGCTCTGGCTGATTTTTATGTTTTAGAAATACAAATAAAATGTGTTTGCAAGGCTGGTCTCAAACTCCTGGCCTCAAGCGATCCTCTTGCTTTGGTCTCTCAAAGTGCTGGGATTACAGGCATGAACCACCACACCTAACCACTACTTGTCTGTTTTTTTTTTATTTCTTTATAATACAAATGTATGTAATCCAGACCTAAAAAAAAATTTTAGGTGTAAAAAGTAAATACAAAATACAAAAATACTGGTAAGAGAAGGGGATGGTGATTATATTCCTGGTTCAGCTTTCTCCCTGATAAATTTGATAATATATCTTTTGATTTTTAATAAGTGAAATAACTGGTAACTATGTTGTGTGTGTGTGTGTGTTTTTAAATAGAAGTGCGAAAAGAAACTTCATCCACGGAAACTTCAGGATAATTTTGAAACAGGCAAGTCATTTCCTATCTTTTTATAATCTCTGCCTTGTGGGATTTGCTTTGGTTTACCTAACTTTGATTTTAGTGGGCATATACGATATATGATAGTTAAGCAGGAAGAGTTGCATATGTTCTGTAGAAAGAGTTCGTAGAGTTCTCTAAAAAAGAAACGGCTGAAACAAATTCATTTAGATGATGAAGTTACTTGCCTTCACACTGTGCTGTTTGTTTTATGAATGTTGAGCCTTAGTACTGTGCATGAATATTTTAAATAAGTAAATAATTGCACAGGGATTTGGGGAGGGTAAAAAGAATCCAGTATTGTAAAGGCTAGGAATCTCATTCTCACATCTGTATAAGGGGTGCACTGACTTTAGAAGGTGAACACTTTTGGGGTAATCACTCTTGTTCTTCCCATATACACATTAGTAAATTTGTATGCCTTTTTTCCAATTAAAAGAAAAATTTCACCCTTTTTGGAGGTAATGTTCAACTTTTTAAGGTGATACTAAGTATAAGTTTTATTAAAGATGCTTGCAATTTGTCCTTCCTCGGTTATGAAAAGTAGATGTGTTATCTGATTTGCAAAGTAGTCCTGATGAAGGTAGAAAGCTCTTTGTTAAATACTGATTTAGTACATGCTACTTAGAAGTGCAGTAGACTATTTTTTCTTAGGTGCTATTTTGAATTATATGAAATTCCCATTTATTCACCATCTATAAGGCTTTCATGTAGAAAAGTCTAAGAAATGCAAAACATTATCATATTCTTTTTCTGCAATACTGTCTGTGATTTAAGCAAGATAATGCTATTTTAAGAGATGCCTTAACCCTATTGTGGAAAGTTACTGTTAACTGTGAAGAAAGGAACTCTCATTAGAATTTAGTTTGATACAGTCCCACTTGTTTATTTTTGTTTTTGTTACCTGTGCTTTTGGTGTCATATAAAAAAAAAAAAAATCATTGTGAAGATTGACATCAGAGAGCTTTTTTCCCTGTTTTCTTCTAGGAATGCTACAGTTTCAGGTTTTGCGTTTAGTTCATTTTTATGTCTCGTATACGATAAGGATCCATTTATTTATATGTGGATATCCAGTTTTCCTAGCACTGTGTACTGAAGAATCTGTTATTTCTCCTCATTGGAGTTTAGTATAGAGAAGTTACGGGGGTATAAGTCCTCTTAATAGGATTTTTTCTGGCCGTTTTGGGTGGTGGGGACGTGATAGGCTGATAGCAAAATTTAATTAACATATATTCAGAAATTAGTTATTTCACAGAATCTTTTAAAAGCCCAAAGTTCAGGGACATTAAAAAAGGTACACCATGCCAGCCTGGGCAACATAGCAAGAGTCTGTCTCTACAAAAATTAAAAATTAGCGAGGTGTGCTAGCACATACCTGTAGTCCCAGCTACTTAAAAGGCTGAGGCAGAAATATATCTGTCTTAGTTGGACATTATATGGATATATAAAATTTTGAGTTGTCTCAAGAACTATAAAACAATTTTTGTCCCGGGAAGCCTCATCCTCATTTCAGACTTTATTTCTGACCCAGCTTCTTGATGTCCATTCCAAACCTACTTTCTAGTCAAGTCCCTGATGTATTTAAAAGGGGTAGGGGGGAAAAAGCCCAGATAAATTGGAGTTTTGTTGTACTGTTTTGAAAATTTGAATTTTTCTTTATGGTGATAAATTCCTGGAAATCTTGGTAAACCCCACCTTTATTTTTCTATAAGAAAACACACATATAGGAGGTAAAGTTACTCATTTTGAAAGCTAAGGAGTATCTAGGGTCTTAACGGCTGAGATTAAGATTGTGAATATGTGGAAATAGTAATAGATTGAAAATGTAGTTGGGCACCAGTTTAGGGAAAGGAAAATATCTATCTTGGTGGTTCTCTTTAGGGTTAAGTTTAGTGTGTGGGAAGATAAACTTATACTCGAAACTAATTCTTTTGTAACAAAAGGCAAAGGACAGTATTTGATTTCTTACTAAGGTTACTGAGCTTATTTATTTTGTTTTTTTAAACAGATGCTGTATATGACTTACCTAGCTTCAGTGAAGACCAGTTGCTAGAACATGCTGGGGGACAGCCTGTGGCGTGTAATGGACATTGCAAGGTCCCCTTTTCATCCAGAACTTTTTTGAGTTTCAAGTTTGACCATAATGCTATAATGAAAATCTTGGACCTTTGATAGGAGCAGATGTATGGTAAATGTCGCAGGACCAGAGACCTGTTGCATTTGAGTGGATGTCTCCTCAAGCCTTACCTTTCTCAGGTGTTTTAAAGAAATGCAGGGAGGCAATATTTCTGAAGACATTTTTTGTTTATAAGAGAGAGCAGAAAGAAACACGAGTTTGCACTGTAAATGCAGTTATAACCTTTTATACAGATACACCTTTTCAGTGTTTAGTGCAAGTTTAAGTTGCTTTTGTTGAGGGCATTTATTCTGTGTGACTGTGGGTTTTATTTTGTATTCTGGTTAAGAAAATAATGTATTAAGTTACTGTCAAGTAGCCAAGTTAATGGGAATGCTCCATCTATGTATTACAGTGATTGCAATAATGAAGTATTTCAAGGAGACTTAAAATAATGCCCAGTTATTAATGCAAGAGCTGAGATGTCACATTCGTCAAGATTATAGGTGATCTACTTTGGTAGCATTTTATACTTCTGCTTCTAACCACTGAGGCTCTCTAATCGTCCTCTGGTGTTTTGTTGAAAGGATTTATTGAAAGCAGCTTCTGGAATATAATATACATGTCCAAAATGAACTCTTAGCGCTTCATAAGGACAAAGTCCGTAGCCTGGAGAGGATTGAGTGGATGGGAGTTGATGCTGTGATTTTGAGCTTGGTTGCATGCAGTCAATAAACTTGTGAGACTGCTGAAGAAAATGTAGCAGAGAGTATGGAGGCTGGGACCCAGCGGCTACTTTGGATCATGTGTTTACCATCCTGCCTCCAACCCTTTAGTATTATAGACTTTTGTTCTTGTGGGAATTTCTTCTATATTCCAGTTGTGTAAATATGTATGAAAAACTGACATTACTTGGTTTTACATTGCATCTCCAGTACTGATCTTTGGAAACTGATGTTATATTAGGTTCCAATTTGCAATAATAGCAGAGACTGACATGCTTTTATTGGCCTGCTAAGCTCCTGGATGATGGAGTGAGAAGGGAAGGGGTATGCAGTTTACCCAAGTCTAAATAAAGCATTTCACTAGGTTACATGTTATGTATATGTGTTACATAACAGTAACATACATAACTCACTCCTAGGAATGTATTTTGCTTCAGGATTTTTAACTTCAAATAAGGATGGCAGTGCCCATTTTAAGGAGGATTTCAGCTATAATTGAGGACAATCACCAGGTGTTAAGGGGGCTTTAGTGTTTTGGCTGCATCTGACCTCATTAAAGGAATTTCTTGGGAATGGTGGGGTGTTTGAGTGTATGTGTGTGTGTGCATCTGTCATGTGGGTTTTAAAAATCCTTTTTTACAGTGGTATCCACAAAATACTTCTCTGCTTATAAATGTTATTGTAGAAATCTTTATTCTGTGTAGGTAGCCTATTTAATCAGGTTCCACTGAACCTCGTTCGACTTTTAAAAGAAGGGCTATTTAAGGAATTCACTTGTTAGTACTTTGCTTTAGCTTTTAAATGGCTTGATTTTAAAGGAGAATTTCTATTTATTAATGAAAGAGTCACCCTTTTGGTGCTAAGCAGGAGAATTCGCAATTACAGCAGTGTGTATAGAATTATGATATTTAGAATCCTCCATCTTTTAATGTGACAAATTTTTGAATCCTGTGACCTTTGCTTTTTAATGCATTATATGATTGTGTTTGAAAGCTTTTACTGTTCTTTTCAGAAATACGGCTGCTTTGCTTGGGTCTCTTTGAGCCATATTTATAGTTGGTCCCAGCATTCCAGACTTCTGTTAAATTGTTAAAGGAGTGAAAGTGTAGTTTGCCTGGCAGATGAATAATTTTCACTCATTTACTCTCTTCTGGAAACCATTTAACTTTTACTGCGTGTGTGTGTGTGTGTGTGTGTGTGTGTGTTTAAGTGCATACTTTGGCCAGTCTTTCTGGTGCCTGTAGAGTTGGATTTTTCAGCTCTCAATACTGAAGTAAAGAGATTAGAGTTAGTTACCAGAAGTATGGCCTCTAATGGTGTTGAGCCTATTCAAGAACCAACAAATTATCTTGTGGTTACAGTAGTAAATGTTATTGCTGTCACGCTGCTTTATTTAATGCACTGTGGAACAAAATATAGGGGTATTGTTGGGATGTGATTATGATCAGTAGGCTTTTAGCTCTCCTCAAAGTTAGAGGTTAAAAAAATGTTAAAAGATGTGAGTTAAAGTTTATGTGTATGATGTGACTTAACTATGCAGAAAATATTTAAGTTGGATGTACCTGTTTTATGTACGTCTGCTGTACTTACTCCCTCAAACCTGGGTATTAGTTTCTCAGTGTTCAGGTTACCTTGAGAAAGGCCATGCTTAGCGAACTAGAATTCCTCTTTGAGAAATTTTAGTGTGGTTTGAGGAAATCAAGTGATAAAGGAGTATGCTAAATATGCAATAATTTACTTCTGAGTGCTGCATTTTAAGAAGCTAGATGAGAAGAGTAGTCAGTTGGCTTCATTATGTTTTATGTCTTTGAGAGAGATGCAGGTCTTGGAATTCACTTTTTGAATGTTATGTTCCAACCTTATATGTTCCAAGGTGCAGTGCACTGTGAATCTTTTATTTTAAAAAAAACTTGTAGGTGCTTTTATGTATAACTTTAATGATTTATAAGATGCTAAATGAATTGTTTTCATACGTAACCATTGTAATCCAAAAGAAGGGTGTGGTTTACATGCTTTTCAAAAATTGTTGTTAAGAAATAGCAAATGAATGGTTTAGGATTTCAAATAGTGATACCCTCCTGAGACATGAGCATTTGGAGAAGTCTGAGCACCTAATATAACTCATTTAGTGTGGGTGAAATTTGATTAAAGATGTTGGAAAATTAAGTTGAATTTTTGTATTCATATATAAAGGCAAGTTTCCCAATGCTGTCAAAGGAATTGTGGTGACTACTTGCTGTTCTGAGCTTTGAATATC
This sequence comes from Plecturocebus donacophilus, assembly GCA_004027715.1. Taxonomy (NCBI): domain Eukaryota; kingdom Metazoa; phylum Chordata; class Mammalia; order Primates; family Pitheciidae; genus Plecturocebus; species Plecturocebus donacophilus. Next base: position 21,953 of record PVKP010010686.1, on the reverse strand, counting down.
CTTATTTTTCTATTAAATATCAATTAGAAAGTATGGTTAATGAAGATATATAATGAAAGTAATTGTATGCAGTATGATTGAGTTAGTACTTTTCCTTTTGAAGGCTTTAATAATTTGTAGTGTCAAAAGGAATTCAAATCTAAGTGAATACAGCCTCCTCCTATAGGAATTAGATTCTTCTATAAGATTCACCCTATTGTGTCCTATAGAAAAGTTAAGGTCTGAGTGCATGTGTGCATTAAAAACATTTCACTGCCTATTCTCTTATGGACCTACTTTTCGCCCTTTCTTTTTTCATCTCCAACAGTTAAACAGTAAGGAGAGCAAAGTTAATTATAACAATTAGACATTTTGCCAAGTTACTTTTCTTAGCACAATACCCACTCTTGGCTTTTTATCTTTATTTTTGTACCAGTGGACCTCCCTGCTCCCTGAGATTTTGTTTTAACATCTGTTGTGTTTCTATATTTTCTAAGGCAATATTTTTTTGTATGTTAATCATAGTTATAATAAATCAGATTCATTAACTTTTCTTCCTAGTAATTTTGACTTGGATTATTTTCTAGCCTGGGGGATGGGGTTCATATGTATTATAACTTTAGATTAATAAGCAAGACAAACTTTTGTTTGTTTGAAGGTATCCTTTATATACCTGTCTCTAGAAAAACAAATGTTAAGCTGGGTGTGGTGGCTCACACCTGTAATCCCAGCACTTTGGGAGGCTGAGGCGGGCAGATCATCTGAGGTTGGGAGTTCAAGACCAGCCTGATCAACATGAAGAAACCCTGTGTCTACTAAAAACACAGAATTAGCCAGGCATGGTGGTACATGCCTGTAGTCCCACCTACTCGGGAAGCTGAGGCAGGAGAATTGCTTGAACCCAGGAGGCAGAGGTTGCAGTGAGCCGGGATCACACCATTGCACTCTAGCCTGGGTGACAGTGTGAGATACCATATCCACATAAAAAAAAAAAAAGAAAGAAAAAGAAATGTTAGTAAAAACAATTGTCAAACCTTAACTCCTGACAGCTTGGTAATGTCTAGGTAGAATTTCTCACTCTGTATTACGTCCTAAGACTTTAAAGTGCATTTGTCTAGTTGCCAAAAATTCTAAAAATGAGATTATGATGGGCTTTCTCAGCATCTATTTTCTTCTTAGAATTGAATGGCTCCTAAAGTCTGTACTCCTGTGTCAGAAAAGTGGCAGGTTGCAAATAGGTAGTACAGGCTTTGCCCCATGTTTTCAAAGTAGGATTCTGGATTGCAGTTTCAAAAAAGCATGATAGATTATTATAGAATCAAAGTGTCCTGAAGGGAGAAGAATAGCTATAGTTGCTGGGCAAAGAGTATAAGAAAGAAATGTTAGAGTATTTGTCAATACTTGAGTGCTTTATTATGTTCCAGGCTAGAAATGTGATCATTGCATGGCCTAAGTGTAGCCATTCATATATGTATGTATGTATATATATATGAAAAAATACATATATATGTATAGCCATTATCAAGTGTTTTCTACCGCTGGATAAAGTTAATTTTTTCAAGTATGATTGCCAAGCAATCCAGTGAATCTAAAGTAATTTTTCTCATTTTAAAGACCAATGTTGAGGAGTCTGGTCCTTCCTGTGCTAATACCGTAGAACTCCAGTCAAACTGGAGTGCACTGCTTTCTTACAGGAAGACAACTCAGAGCACACAGCCATAATCTGCTGTGGTGTCAGTCACATCACAGTGGTAGGTATACATTTGTCCTGAATGTGATTAATTTCCTTTCCATCTCACTTCCTTCTGACAAATGGCATTTACTACTGAAATAGTAGTCTATAAGTTGGGAAATGCACTCTCATGCTTGGGAGTGGACTTGAAGGGTTGACTTCCACCAGCTGAGTACAAACAAGTGCAAAGAAAAATTATGATAAAGTATGGAGGTCTTGAGAGTTGTTCATAATGGAATCTTTAATCTGGGTTATCAGAGTAATGAAATCACCAATAAAAACATTCCACGTATCTTGGATCTTCTGTGGTTAGGAGTATGGTCTCACTATGTTAGCTGCTTGAAGGCACAACCTAAAAGGAATGAGCCTTCACAAGGTGCTTCACATTAGTTGGGTAGTATTGGTCAGGGGTACTCTGAATACAAAAATCAGTTGCCTGTGTTTGTAACCTTGTCCCACATGGACTCTAACCTTTAGTAGACGTCAGTCTTTTAGTCTGGTAGGAGACTAAGGCCCTGAATATGTGTTTTCTGCTTTTTGGTGGAAGGTTTTCTGCAAGTGGTTGGGTGGTTTTTTGGGTTATTGGCCACTGTTCGTTCAGTGCCACTTGAAGACCTATTGTTTCTTAATCCCTTTTCTTGGTGTGACTGGCCAGGAAAAAGCCATTGAGTCTTTTTTTTTCCTCCCTGGTGACTTGTCCCTTCTGTAGAATAATCTTTTAAAATTTATGTTGCATCTCTATGATAAACCTTCCAGACTTGCAAGCAGTGATTTTATCTTTCCTTCTTGAGAAGAAGATCTCACTTTTGATGTTTGGGTCACAAACAGATAGGAGGGCTGTGGATACCTGTGCTCTTTTGAGTCTCAGTGCTTGTAGCTTTCACATTGGCTTGGGAACAAAGAACAGACTTCTGTGTGGTTTTAGAGTGAAATGGGCAGTGTTCCGCTGGTCCTCAGTCTGAGAGGTCTTAGGTAACATTCTTAGTATGGTGGAATTTCTGAGGACAAATTTAACATGTTAACTTTTTCTCCTTTTAGTTCATTGAATCTGAGGTTCTAAATCTGTAGCTTCATTTTGGGCACAAGTCTGCATTGTCATTTTTTAAGCTTTAAGTGATTGGCATATGCTTTTGTGATATTTAGGAATAGACTGGATGGCAGCAACTGAAAGTAAAGGTTTTCAACTGTGAATGAAAATCTGAAAGACAATTTTTCAGCAGTTTGTTGATTAAATGGGTTAGTGCTTTTGGAACTTAACAGTAGACTTGTATTCTTCATGCACTATACATATGATATGCACTGACAGAAAAGCACAGAAGACATACCTGCTAGAGTTTCTTTGTGCATTTCACTACTGTTCTAGGGCACTGCTGTCTGTTTGGTTCATTTTAGGTTTGTGTTAGGATGTTGCACAAGTAATCATTTAATGTTAAATGCACGTGTTCAAAGAAATGAGTATTAAAGTTTTTCGCTGATATTTCACCTTAGAGTTAGGACAGGAGACAGCTAACCTGACTTCCATTTTATAAATAATAGAAACTTTTTCTTCAGTAACAAAAATTGGAAAGGACAATAAAACCATAACTATTTTGCTTTATGTTTATTTTTAAAAAATAATTGTTTTGAAGTTTGCTTTATTAGCTTAATACCTTATAGTACTTTAAAAAAAAAATCATCCTTGGTAAGTATTGGACTCATCCTAGATCCGTGTACAATTCAGAATTTTATCTCTTAGCTTTAACAAAAATTTAAAATGATCTCATTTCAGAATAAAACAATCAAATGGAATTACAGTTTATAAGTGAAATTCTCCTAATAAGATTGTCTTTTGTCTAACCAAAATAGGGCATACAGATTAGTGTGGATGGAAAAGGGGGTAAGACTTGACTTTTTAATACTGTGCCTATTTCCAAAATAAGATTTGATGTGGCTTTTTACATTATGCTGTAAAGACTTGTAATGTTAAAGGAAGATACATAGTCTACATAGTCTTAAAACAATTTGCTTGGGAGTAAGTTGTAGTCAGAAAAAGGTGAAGATATTTATGTTAAGTCATATTAAGCAAATTATTTTGAGACCTACTTTTGCTGGTAGACAAAAATTGAGGAAATGTTTCACTAAATATATGATGGTCAATGAAAAAAAACCAGACTTTAGAGTAAATATGATAACCAAGTAGATTTGTGAACTTTATTTCTTTAGTAATTATTTTTGTCATACATGAAATGATTTAACCTTTAATTTTTTCCTAGATTATAGCAGTGTTTCATTATTTTACCTTATAGGGCATTTCAGTGCTTGGAGAAAGACTGTGTAAGTAAACCTACTTCAAATGATTCTGTTCATGGTAGTATAGAGTTCTTGGTGCTTTTTTGGTAATTGTCAAACATTTACTGACAGCAGAAAAGGAACCCCAAAACACCTGTTGTGTTCACCTTGCTATAAGAACTGAAACATTTTGAACAGGTTTTATTGTGTTTCTGGATTTACGGTGGTGTAGTTGGACAGCAACTTTGTCTTTTTCCCTCAGTGTTAATGAAAGGATAAAGACTGACTGACTTTACCTCTATTGTTGGGTATGACTATCAAAGGATTTCCAGTGATTCATGTATGTGAATTGGAGTTTAAATGTTTGCAGGATTACTGTACTTCCAAAGACCCACTAGAATGTCAGCTGTACTCTGTACTCTCCACTGAGAAAATGGACAAAATCCTATGTCTTAACAGTTATACTCTTTTTGAAAGCTTTTTTGATGTAAATAATACTAGGTTAAAAACTAATCTTACAAAATAGTTTGAATGATGGAAATTGTTCACATACTGGCTTTCTGTAAAAAAAACATTGTGTTAGACTGTAATGTAGTATCAATAAAATTGGCTGCTTGGGCAGTTTTAGTTACTACCTTAGTCTGGTTTCTGCTACTGTTACTTGTTATCATAGGTTCTGAGTTGCTCATTGTGGTTGCTGTCTCTTTGGACCAATAAAAAATGTCAGGTATGAGATGAACATGATAAAAGTATGTTTGTGTAACAGGGAGAAATATTAAAAAGTACAGAGTCTCTGACAAAATGAAAATACCTCAAACAGGTTTGTTGCTTTAAAGCAAGATTATCGTGTATGGCTTGAGATGTGAATTAATTAGAAATTTAAAATCGAGCAATTCTTAAGTTTGTGCTAGAATCAGGTTTTGCAGTAGGAATACCTAACATTGGATCTCAGAGGAGAAATACATTCTTTTCCATCAGAGACCTCAGCTCTATGACAGTAATTTTTATTTAAAATTTTCAAAAGGGGAGTGACCAGGGTGTTATACTTACTGTCAGAGGTACTTTGCTTCCGTAGTGACAAATTGACAACATTGTAATCTTTCTGTAACAGACATGTTGCAAAGCTGCTTGCCATCTTGTTGTCCTGTGTTACTTCCTTGCACTTCCAGTCCTTGATTACATTCCTTGTTTCAACGATCTTCAAAGAGGGGAAAAGACTCTTCAATCCCTAGTTACGCCAAATATGAAAAAGTAGCCAAATAAAAATGGGCTACAAATTATGAAGTCTTTCTTCTAGTGCCTCTGCTTTGACTAGGGCTCTTGATTTCATGTAAGCATCATGGATTTGATGTGCCTGTATGACAAACAGTTCTACAGAAGGATAGCCTTACCCTTTAATTAACACAGTTAAGGTACACCATGGAATTAGAAATATTTATTCAGAATATAAGAATGTTTGTAAAATATTATAAATGTCTCTGTATAAATAAATGGAGTTTTTAAAAAACAATTCTATATCAAATAACGCAAAGTAGCTATTTTACAGCAGCTAAAACTAAAGGCATCTGGAAACATTTAAAGAGTACAAGTGAAGAATCTAAAAAATTACAAGGTATAGTACAGTGTTAAGTAGCAATTTTAAAATGAGACTTTTCAGTACAAACAGTAGAACAATACTGACAAATGCAAACTTAAGTCACATGTGCTTTAATAACTGACAATACATTCAAGCAGGTTTTTCTAATTAAAGTATATAGCACATTTTCAAATAATAGGAAACAAATCTCATGCAAAGTAACTAAGTCTTGACAAGATGTCTAAAAACTGATTAGAACTAGAAAAGAAGTGGACATGTTTTATTACCTTTGCATTAGGTACAAACTAAAGCAGATTATCAGGGGCTCTCATTCACTTGGCGGTCCTGACATGAGCACTATAAGTGAATACTATGAGTTCTACAAACAGAACATTTTTCCACATGAATTTGATTTGCAAAAAGTGCAAAAGTGGTAGAGCAAGAATTACTAAGTAGGGAATCAGTGTGACTGGCAGGGGGTCATGGAATTTTGTATATAACTTGCTTTGTTCTGCTGAGCTAGTATTTCATATGATTAGCAGATGAATGACCATGGAAAGATGATGGTACTAGTCAGCGATGTGGTTTTTCACAGTAGTTGCTGTTTCTGGGACTGAATGATGTTTCTGTCTTGGTCACATGCAAAATCTCACCCAGATGTAATGTGACAGAGAATTTACCCAGTGTAACCCTTAAACAAAAATGTATAATGGTCTGGATGTGAAACTGTCTCTCTCTCTACACAGGTATTAGCAAAACAAAAATTCATGAACAGCTGCTATTCAACTTTTGTGCTCTCTTCCACTTGTTTATATTTTAACAGCCACTGAGAGATCAGTGATGCTGTGGTGACAGTGGTCAGCATTATTTCTCAGAGAATACAAATGTATTAGGGTAGAGAGTAATTTCAGGTGTGTGAAACAGGAGATACTTCTGAAGGCCACAGGTTCATAAACATAAGATTTGTAGGATGTAGATAAACTTTAAGAACTGGTTAATGAAGGTATAGTTTTTGTTTTGTAACCAGTTACGCCTCTTCTATAAACTGTATAGAATGCTCGAAGGTGAGTCAAACTTGTATCATTCCTTGTCAGATAGGCTGTTCCCATGGGGTAAGAAAAACTGCTATATGTTTTTCTGAAAATTTTTATAGTGTTCTACAAAGCCATCACCTTCTGCAGAAAAAAAGTTACTTATGTTCCACCTCTCCATCCCCTGCTAAAAACTTTGGCAGTCTTATGGCTGCACCCTAATCAAGGTCAGTGCAGAAATCTCAACCATTACAGAAGTCTCTTACTGTGTGGCTCTAAAAATATTCTAACTAGTAGTTCTGTTTGCTGAATCTAGAATTAGGTGGAGCTATAAATAGTTTAATAGAATGAATGGGACATACTCCCAATTAAGAATTTGCAAATGGTTTAAAGCCTTAAGAAGGAAAGGACACTTCCAGAAATTACTATTTTTTTTATAATCTTGATATCACTTTATTTAAAATCTTGATAATTCAAACTCTTGAGAGCTTTAAAGTTGACTGATAGACTTAAAAAGTGATTGCTGGATAATTCTTGTGGGCTGCAGGAACACCTTAGAAGGGAATAGGCAACTATGGAGGTTCTTTAATTCATGCCAGTGACAGGCAGTCCAATCTTGATCAGGTAACTACGGGGCTTTTTTTTTTTTCATTTAAAATAATTAATCTGTATCCAGTTAGGAACTAGAAGATTTTCATATAGTTTCATGTTTTCCTTAGAGTAGTAAATTTCTTACTACTCCCTAACAGTTTTAAGGAAAAAGCCTATGCGCGCTAATTTGGACTGGCTTTTGGAGTAGAATGTTAAGGCTCTGACTTAGAACTGAGGTCCCTTTAATATTTTGCTGCAAGCTTAGAGAAGACTTAGTGCATGCATGTGAAAGGAGAATTAAGCAATTATGTTTAACTGGTACTTAATTTTTTAAATTAACATTTCAGTTTCAGGCAGCATGGATATCAACTTCAGAAAGCTGACAAGCCAGCAGAGGCGAGTGATGCAAGTTTCAGAAAGGAATCTTACTGCTCCTCAGTCCATGACAGGTTTTGTAGCTGGTAAGCTCACACTGATGGCACTCCAACTATGGACAGAAGTCTCTTTTGCTTGTGCTTTGTGCAGTTGGTTTTGTTTGCCTCAGTCCCACAATGGGAAATATACTCCAAGAGAACTGTGAAATGGGTCCTTTTGCTCCGTGCCCATTTCTTCAAAAGTCAAAAACTCAACTATGAACAGAGATGGTTACTAAAAGGGGGGTAACCACTGAGGAAACTAGAGAAAACAATTCAAAATATGAGATCTGAAAGTTTTTAACTTCATGTAAGTTAGAATCAAGTTCATTGTTTACCCTCAATGGAGATGTTAATGTAAGCCAGCTCCTATTTAGAGAATAATTCAGGTAGAGCTAAGTTAGTTATACACAAAGGACAATTACCCACACACCTGCAAGCATTTATTTAATCAGTATAGTTCAGTAGCTCCCACAATTAGCATAATCAAGTGCCTGCTAGTTCACCTTCAACAAGGAATATGTCTTGGGGAGTATTTGAAAAATACAAGGAAAGGAAAAACTTCTTTTATAGCTTTTTTATTATACATATTTATAAAAGTAACACTTTTGCCTGCAAAATAGTTTTTACCCAAATCGTCACATATTTGAAAGTATTAAACTAGGGTCAGGTAGGATGTGTAACACTGGGGCCCTTAACAGAGGAGCTGAAGCCTCTTCTGCCTGGAGGAATTACAGGGCCAAGAAAGGGAGGTTCTCCGATTTTACCTGGAGCAAGAGTGAAGGCAGAAGTCAGTTGGCAGGATTTTATTCTTGGGTTGGTGAAAATGGAAACTGTCCATTTGTTGCCTGCTTAATCACAAAAGCAAAGCCGTGCACATCCCAATTTTCTCAGGGGAGACCATTTCCTTAGGCAAGCTGGAAAAATGGTGAAAACTGATTTTTTTTTTTTTTTTTTTTGGCGTGTTTTTCAGCCAAAACAAACATTTTTCCTCAGGACAAAATGCAACTTTATACAAAAAGTGAAAATTGATTTTTAAAAAATCACAACAGTGGCGGGGCACGATGGCTCAAGCCTATAATCTCAGCACTTTGGGAGGCTAAGGTGGGTGGATTGCCTGCAGTCAGGAGTTCAAGACTAGCCTGACCAACGTGGTGAAACCCCGTCTCTACTTAAAAAAACTAAACCCAGGTGTGGTGGCAAATGCCTTTAATAATCCCAGCTACTCAGAAGGCTGAGGCAGGAGAATTGCTTGAACCTGGGAGGTGGAGGTTGCAATGAGCCAAGATAACACCATTTGCACCACTGCACTCCAGCCTGGGTGACGAGAGTAAGACTCCATCTCAGGAAAAAAAAAAAAAAATCACAGGAACTAACTTTGACCAAATAATTGATAGACACCAGTGGGCATTTTCACAGTGATCAAAGCACCCCAAACGTGGTCCTTCCAGACTGACACCAGTTAATTTTTTGTTTTGTCTGGGGATGGGCAGCCTCACTCCTGGCCTTTCAGTGGTTGCTTTTAGGATAGAACTGTCTACCCTCTGGATTGGTGGCTGGAGTATCCTCCATTGAACAGAATGCTGTAGAATTTGTATCATGCTCTGAAAACAGACCCACTCATAGTTCATGGACAGAAAGATTCTACTGCAAAAACCTCATCAACTTTAATTTGTAGTCAACTGTGGCATTCAAACACATTTTTCATAGGGAACTTTGGATGGATTCTCTGGTGCTACCAAAAAAAAAAAAAAAAAACAAAACAGGAATGGTCCTTTAAGTGTATCAGTATAGAACTGAAGGAGAAGGGGTAAAACTGAAGGTTACAGCAGAAAAAGAATAATGAATTTAAGATGGAAGACCTTCCTGAAAGAATTCAGGTACTTTGGTCCTGCCTAGTCCTGTCAGCATTTTGCTTGAAATTTAACCTTTCAGGCACCATACGCTAACCATCATCATGTATTTAGGGGCAAAAAAAGAAGCCTTAGCAACCATTTCCTCACCCTGTCCCTGACATGACAGCAGGAGCTAAGTCTTGAACCGGGGTTAAGCAGCACTCTTAAGTAGGTGCGCTCAGTTTGCAAAATGTTCAGTTATCTCCTGTGTCTTGTCCTTAGGTAGAGACAGGTCCAGAGCTACAAAAGTACTCATGTGGAAGAGATTTGATTCAGCAGAACAGCAATTATGTAGTGCCCTGGGGCAGTAAGTGTTAATAATGCTTCTCTGCTCTTGAAGAAACCCCTGATAAAATTTTCATTCCACTACAGGCATCAAAAAGATTCTCAGCGCTAAGTCTTGGATATTAATAAGGCTCCACTGAGAGGGAGAAATCCCAGAATCAAGAGAGCGCTCCCTTCCCAGCCCTGCTTCCAAAATGAAGGCTGAAGGAAATTTTTATTCTCTCAATACAAAATTGATCAGGCACAGTCCTGGTGGTGGTCTATTTGTAACTTTAGTGTATCTGGGACTGTAAGTAACAACTGTCTGCCCTCTTCCCAGGACCTGTTACTCCCAGAGAATGCCTCTTAAGACTGATTCTATCTTAAAGTTGAGTCCTGAGACTTGAAAACCAAAGCCTTGCTGCAGTAAGCAAATCAGCAGTCCGTTTAAATGCAGGAGGCGCACACAGGTCTGTGTGTCAGTTTTCCCATGAAGCAGGAGGAAAGAGGAGAAACAAGATGCTAGAAGATAAGCCCACCATCTACTAGGAAGAGGACAGAATGGAAAATCTTACAGAAACAAATGCTTGGGATTCCACTGATGCCACCAGAAGAGGAGGGAGAGTGAGTGCTGAAAGCAGAAAGGAGGTTCTGCTGAGCAGGCACAGAGCTTGTGTTTAACATGCTGTCGTGGGCCCGGGAAGGAGAGCGGACACCTCTGGATACAGTCCAGTGTCGCCCCAAAGGCTGAGTTGGGGCACTCCATTGTCCAAGTGCCAACCTACCTGCCAGCCTTCCCTTTCCTCCTCCTTCCAACAAGTACTTTGTCTCCAGGGGCCCTTCTGTCCTCAGTGGCCTGCTGTGGTTTCACTCCCATGGGCAGAACTCCAGTGCCTGAGTGCTGATTACAGTGAAGTTTCATTGGTGTGTGGCCTGGAGTTCTCTTCCTCCAGCAGAGCTATTCTTTGCTTCAGCATCCTCACTTGAGTCTCATGTCTCTCCACCATGGCCATCATCTGAGACTCCAACTTCTTCAGTTTGTTTTGATGCTTCTTCTTTGCTTTCTCATAGGCAGCCACCAGGTTGCTAGGTGGGAATGAAGGGAAATTAGTATGAAGATTCATCCTAAGTAGCATTGGGACACACTGTCCTGTCCATTAGATAACCAGGTTTAGTAAGCACTGCTCTGAAGAAAGATCACTCAGCCCCTTCAGTAAGAATCTGGTATCTAGTGGTCAGAGGAGGGGCGGCACCAGGACATCCACACTCATGGCCAGTCACCTACTGGCTTCACCAAGATGAATGCAGCCCAACTGCTAGAGGCTGGTCACTGTCACATATTAGAAGGGGTTCTAAGAGTCAAACCAACAATCCAGGTCAGCCAAGTCCAGAACAAATAGTGGGTCTATTTGTTGCTCCATGGTTGCTTGCAATATAGTCAAGTGTACCTTACAGGAGAGTACTCCTGAGGCACTGCACTCAAAGTGACTATACCTGGGATGAGAGCAGAGCGGTTGTTTTTGTTCCCACTTCCCTTTATGCTTTGGGCTGGTGGGACTCAGAGTACTCAATTAGGCCATAAGCCAATGCTGCAAGGCCTAACGTGGAATACAGAGGCCTTTGAACTGTCCCTACCAGAGTCTGGTGGGTGAGGGTGTACAATAAGCCCACATAAGTCCAGTCCATGTACAGTCATTATCTCTACAGCTGCAGTTCTCCCAAGTGGTCTGAGGACTCACCCCCAGGTAGTTGTAAAACCCATTCAGGAGGTCTGTGAGGTCTTAAGCTTTTATTTTCCAACTATGGAGCTGGATAATGCCAGGTGTTACCAATATACAGCCACATAATGTTGACTGCGGAAGCAAATGTGAGAACCCAGCTGTCTTCTATTAAGTCAGACGTTAAAGATTTGCAAAACCAGTGCCACTCTTCTAATTTCTGGGAAAATAGTTTTTGATTAAAATGCCATTTGTATTACATCTAGTGTTTGGTTTTTTTGTAACTGAATTAAAAACTGAGTTTATCTTGGTTTTAGTCTCTAACAAAAGCTGTTTAAGTTCCTTCATTTTTTATAGAGTCCTGAGCCCAGTCTTAGAGCAGCACTTCCTAAAGTATTCCAACGGATATTGTATTGCTCAGATAAATTCCATAGCCAATTTTGTTTGGAAAATATTGGCTTAAACAGACTTTTTACTGTATGACTTCTCAGAACCTTTAAGATACATAATATCAGGAGAAGTACACTACAGTATGCCGCATTTGGCCAAAGGATGTTGATACGGAGCATTTCTTAGTTTCCACGGAACATCTTGGGAGACGCTGCTCTAAGAGGGCCAGGTAGGGACGCATCTACTCTCCAGAGTTGGTTCTCAGGAGTTAGGGAAATGTCCATCCCTGATGCTATGTCTGCCTGGAGGTGTCAGTGCAAGTACTGCAGGGGGAAGGTGGGGGGCGCTGGGTATGGGGAGATTTTTACCTGTTGGCCCGCTTTAGATCATTCACGAACTCAGCAGATTGCTGATGTCGGATTTCACTGCTCTTGGTGAGTCTCTCTAAGGCACTCACCAGCTCTTGAACTCTGGCCTTCAACTTCTTTTCTCTACATCAAAGAGACACAAAATATGCCATAAGTAGTTTGAGATGATACTGGAGGTGCCCACTACCTGGGAAGTGGTGACAGAAATGAAGAGGAAGATTTAGCTTGCAAAGCCTAAAGGCAAGGGAGAGGAAAAGATACTAAAGAGCCCAACAGCACTGCTGTCAACCCGAATGAATGCCTCTTCACCAGTGCACTCAAATGCTGATTTAAGCCCATTTCTTCAATGATAAAGGCTTTTTAAAGATCTTATGTGTCAAAGAAACAAGACAGGAATTTGTTTCTAGTCTTCCAGCTAGTCTAGAAGTTCCTTTCTACTACTGGTGTGCCATATCCTCAGCAATGAGTGCAGCCTGACCAGAAACCCGTCTCAGTCTCCGTTTCTTTTTCAAGTGTCCGAAGCATGCCTGAACCACTCACAGATTGAGCAACCTACCTTGGACAGGTCCCTAACTCATTGAGACCAACATGATCCTACCTTACCAAAAACAAATGGTGGTAGAGGGAGTAGAAATGATACTCTTCATTGTAAGCGTCCTTATTTCCCATAAAATTACCTCTGCACTTTTGATTATCTGCTCTCCACAGGCAAAGCAGCTTCAGGTTCTGTGAACTCTCTACTTTGGTAACTCAAGCTAATTGACTTAGAGTCAGTCCAGGGAGGTTTCCTGTGTCCAGTCAGCTCATTGCCTTACTGTAATTCCACAAGACCCAGCGGGAAACACTAATCAGTGCCTTCCTGACTACCCTGCCTCCCTTCCAAGGTCCCCATCACATGCACAGTGTTACACTACTTAGTATCACACTCAGCAGTATGTCACTGTATTATGTACTGGAGCCATCAGGCTCCCTCATGGGCACAGCGGGTTCTAGAGTGGCAAGGACTTTATTTGGTTTGGTTCCCCAGTGCACCCCCAGTGCCGAGCAGTGTGCCAGGGTGCCAGCTTCTACTGACTGTTAAAACAGCTTTAGAACAATTCTTTGGGACATATTGAGAAACCAGGGTTTAGGGAAGGAATTCCTCTAAAAAGGACTCACTGAATGTAGAACGTAAGTTAGCATGTTTAATTTATAAGACAGTTGGGTAGCATCTAGCCAAATAATAATGAACATATCCCTTGACTAAGCAATTAGGAATTTACAGAGGTACTAGAAGCACAAGTTCCTAACGACAATCACAGTTGGATTCACTTCGGCACTGGTTACAATGTTGCCTAATAAAGAGAGGCAGACAACCAGGGGACTGGTTAATCAAGGCCTACTCATGCTACTAAAATGTTCTGCTTAAAAATGTTTTTAAAATGCAGGTGGAACGCTGAGGGCAGTGGCTCATGCCTGTAATCTCAGCACTTTAGGAGGCTTAGGAGTGTGGATTACTTGAGCTCAGAAATTTAAGACCAGCCTGGGCAACATGGTGAAACTCTGTCTCTACAAAACATACAAAACTTAGCCAGATATGATGACTCATGCCTAGAGTCCCAGCTACTCAGGAGGCTGACGTGGGAGGATCGCTTCAGCCCGGGAGGTTGAGACTGCAGTGAGCCATGGTCATGCCACTGCATTCCAGCTTGGGTGACAGACCATCTCATAAAAAAAAATGGCAGATGTTCATGCACGGCCATGGAAGGATATCTGATACATTAAGTGAAAAGGGTGAATTCTAAAGATGCTATTTTTGTAAAAACTGAAAAGCTGAGTGTGAATATCTGACACTAACAAGAGACTAGAGGGCCAAACACAAACTCAACAATGCTTAACCCATGCAAGGGGGTTTCTGGGAGGCTTTCATTTTCTACTTCACTCACTTTTGCACTGCCTGATATTTTTACACTTGTGTATGTTTTGTGTAAAGTGTGAGTTAGAGTCGTGTAGGAAGGGCATGGGAATGTGACCTTGGGGTAGAAGGCTCCTTTCTGGTGCCCAAATGGTTCAGACCCTCGTTCTCCTTTCCTGGCTTTTCATATATCTAATCTTTTACATTTCTGCCTTTAGCTACTACGAGTAGCTAAAGAGCTTGGTAAGTCAAGCTCTCCAAACTGATCATTGAAGAAAGGAATTACAACATAAAATTGAGTACTGATTTTGGAGAAAGGATGGAAGGGGCAGGGTCTTTAAGGGAAGTCTAGTAACCAGCCCTCTGCCCAGAACTCATTTTTCGGTGAGTCTTCCCACCCGCCTCTGCTAAGCCTGAAGGAACATGTTTCTCCTGGGCCCTAGCAGCTGCAACATCTTGGATCTGGCTGCATTTCCTCCTGGCAATGGAGAGTGGCAGCATTTCCTACCAGCGCTGAGGATTGTGTTTTAGGAAAGGGGCTCCTTTCCTCCCCACCCACCCCTCAACACTTCCTCTGCCTTCACAGCAGCCCTCCTTTAGCGGAGAGAAACTAGGAACTCCTGCTTCCCTCCAGCTAAAAAGAGGGGAGAATGATTATTTGCCCTGTATTTTATTATTTAGAGCCTTTATCTTTCATTCTTATGTTAATAGTGTAAAAAAGGAAAAAAGAAAACCGAAGAGTTAAAAATGTAACCACAAACTCAATAAGAAATTCACAACAAAAACTCTGGGATGCTACCTACAGCAGTCAAATCCCCTGCCTCTCCCAATCCCATCCACACTCAGCAAACCGGGAGAATGGAAATCCCAGCCCTTCCACCAGACAGAAGGCTTCCTTCCCCAGCATTCAGGCCATCCAGGCCCTCAGGGGACCAGAGGGAACTTTCCAGATCTGGCAGGCTCCAAAGGAGGACAGAACCACAGGAGGGCAGGAAAGGCTCTCTCAGACCCAGGCCAACCCCAGCTTAGGGTGTGGCAGGGGTGGGGAGCAGTCATTGCTGGGAGCTCAGAACTGCCTGGCCTCCAGAAGGGAAAGGGAGTGAACTGCTGGGAGAAACCCCCTGGAAAGAACTATGATGCTCATTTATTTAAAGATGCAAAGATGAGGCCAACCTGCAAACTTAAACCTAAAATTTGGGTTTATCTGTTTTCATTTGAGTGAGGCAGACACCTGCAGTCTAAGAGTGATGACTTCGGCATCATTCATCAGGACCCAAAGAAACGCTAAACCACTGCCAAGTAACAGCTGCTCTAGACCTGCGTGTGCAACAGCAGCCACTAGCCACGCAGGTGGCTGTCTGAGCTCTTGAAATGTGTCTGGTCCAAATTGAGATGGGCTGTAGGTGTAAAATGCACATTGGAATTTGAAGACAACTACAAAAAAAATCTGTTTTGTTTTAAAAATACTGATTACATGTTGAAATATTTTGGATATACTGGGTTGCATGTTATTAAAATTAATTTCATGTGTCTCTTTTTTTCACAGGGCTATTAGAAAATTTAAAATTACATACATGCCTTGCATTTGAGGCTCATATTATATCACTAGTGGACAGTGCTGCTCTAGAGCAATTGTTCAGTGTTGTCAGGCATGTGAACCAGAGCAACTCCATCTTACATAGGAGCTAGATAAAAAGAAGGCTGAGACCTACTGGGCTGCATTCCCAGATGGTTAAGGCATTTTAAGTCACAAGATAGGAGGTCAGCACAAAATATAGGTCATAAAGAACTTGCAGATAAAACAGGTTGCACTAAAGAAGCCAGCCAAAACAGCAAACCCAAGATGGCCATGAGAGTGACCCCTGGTCGTCCTTAATGCTACATTCCCACCAGCGCCACGACAGTTTACAAATGCCATGGCAGTGTCAGGAAATTATCCTGTATGGTCTAAAAAGGGGAGGTATGAATAATCCACCCCTTGTTTAGCATATCATAAAAACCCATATAAAAGGCAACCAGCAGCCTTCAAGGCTGCCCTATGGAGTAGCCATTCTTTGATTCCCTTACTAATAAACTTGCTTTCACTTTACTCTGTGGACTCGCCCTGAATTCTTTCTTGCACGAGATCCAAGAACCCTCTCTTGGGGTCTGGATCGGGACCCTTTTCCAGTAACAATATTACCAGTTATTTTCCCTGGCTTCTGACTCAGTAGGTTTGGGCTGAAACCCAGGAATTGCAGTTTAACAAGTGTCCCACAGCTGACTCCTGTTATCAGGCAAACTTGGGGGACTGGTGTAAGGCAGAAGAGTTCCTCACCTGGACCTGAGGATGACCTTCAGTTACCCCTGGAATTGACTTTCTGAATTTATGTAAAATTGCAAGCACAGGTACATTTTGCTCAAGGCTACAGTTTTCCTCAGATTTTCAAAGGATGACTTGGAAAATGTAAAGAAACACATCTTACTAATTTAAGTCACATTGAAACCTCAACCATTCTTGTTCCTTTTTAGTTCTAATTTAAATTTGCTTGGCCTTTAGTTTTTATATATAGTTTAGGTATATAAGGTAGGCCAAAACGATCACTTTCTTGGCTTCACACAGATGAGAAAGCAAAAACTAAACCCCATGTTCCATATGCACCTTCAATAGTAATGCATTCATCCAGTGTTTCCTGGAATAGCCAGAAATGCAAAATCTACTCCTTTTTTATTCCCAGTAGTATCGGCACTCACAAACACCTCAAACTGTCAAGCAAAAACAATGCTGGATTGTAATGACTGACAACCCAATTCCCCCAGTACACACAGGGATTTCAGTTCCATGTCTTCCCACTTCAGTTTTTGGGCTTCTTTTTTCTGGTCACAAAAGGTCCTACAGAGCCAGGTTGAGACTTTTTTTCAAGAGATAGGGTCTTGCTTTGTTGTCCAGGCTGGAAGGCAGTGGCATGAATCACAGTTCACTGCAGCCTCGACCTCCCGGGTTCAAGCAATCCTCTCACCTCAGCCTCCTGAGTGGCTGGGACTACAGGTGTGTACCACCATGCTAGGCTACTTTTTAAAACTTTTTTTGAGGCCGGGCATGGTGGCTCACGCCTGTAATCCAAGCACATTGGAGGCCAAGGCAGGCAGATCACCTGAGGTAGGGAGTTCAAGACCAGCCTGACCAACATGGTGAAACCCCGTCTTAAAAAACCATACCAAAAAAACAACTTTTTTTTGTAGAAATATTCACAAACTACTGGGCTCTTGTGGTCCTCCCACCTTGCCCTCCCAAAATGCTGAGATTACAGGTCTGAGCAACCCCACTTGGTAGGTTCTTTTTAACTGAAACAAACATAATGGGGTACATTTCAATGCAGTGGAATATACACAGGGAATTTAAGAGACAAACTCGTGGTGGGAATTTCAAGGTAATAGGAAAACCAAGGTGGCTTGCCAGTAAGCTGGGCAGAGTGAAGCAAGCCTCTGAAGTGGTGCTTATTGGTCTATCTGGGTAGTCTGGAGATGCAGCTTTGTGAGCAATCAGTAAGGAGGTTGTATTCTTCCTAAAATAAAAAGGCCAGCAGCAGTACTCTGTGATTAGACAGAGTCCAAATGAGCTGCAGGAGTCATCGGCTAAGAGCCCAGTCCCGATGAGGCTTAGGAGTGGCTTCGCAGCCGGCCAGGAAACCTTTCAGAGGAGCTGTAATCAGACCAAACCGCAGGGAGTCACAGCCATGTAGCCACAGGGCCTGGAATTTCATAGTAATTGCTGATTATATGGAATTAGTCACTAAGAGAATTGTCTGCATATGTGATTTCTCTAGTCCTCACCTTCCATTTAATTTTAACTCGTCAGGCTCTGCCTCCAATGACAGGGCTTGCTGAGCTCACCAGTGCTCTCCATGTTGCTGCCTCCAGCGGTCCCATCTATCCTTTTCTTACCTGCCCGCACCACCTGCAGGCTGAACATCTCTTTACTCATAGCTTGTACAAGGCCTCCGGAGCTGGAATTCCTCCTGCTCCATTAGCTGCTCCCTTTCTATACTCCAAAATACTGGGTGTTGTTTAGGACTTGGGCCTGGCCTCTATTTTATCTTACCCTTTTCTCTTTTATTAATTTTTTTTTAGTAGAGATGGGGTTTCACATATTGGCCAGGCTGGTCTTGAACTCCTGACCTTGTGATCTGCCCACTTCGGCCTCCCAAAGTGTTGGGATTACAGGCGTCAGCCACTGCACCTGGTCGCTGTCTTACCCTGTTCTCTAATGTACTCCCTCCATTCCCTTTTCCTAAAAAATGTGTACTAAAAACTTACTCTTATCTCGAAGCCTTTCCTTGAATCTCTGGACTTGTCTATCTGCAGCCTCCTAACTGGCATCTGCGATTTCACATGTCCAGAGGATTACTTCCCAGATGACCTCCCACAGCCACTCTCTCTCTTGTGTTGGCAAATGGCACCACCATTCACCTGGTTACTCACTGGGCTCAGATCTCTCTGTCGGAGGTTTCTCAGTGATAACATTTTTGCAAAGGTGGTTTCAGTTACTTAGAGTCAGCCTTAACTCCTCCTCCCCTCATGCTCCACACCTGTTCAACAGCAAACCCTATCTACCAAGTCTTGTCCTGCCATTTGTCACCACACCCAGGTCCAAATGGTCATCACTTCTCACCTGGACAACCAGGACAGCCTGCTAACTGGTTTCTCTGTCTCCACCCCTGCACTCCTCTGCCCTGGTTTTCACACAGCAGCCAGGGTAGCATTTCACATGACAGATCTGATCATGTTACTGCCCTTCAGTGCCTCTCCTACACTTGGAATAAACCCTGTGGTCTTACCCGGACCTCTAAGGCCCTGCTTGACCTGAGCGCCGCTTGCTGGGCCTTTGGGCTGCTGGAATCTCCCTGGCCCTGCTGGAATCCTGTAGGTCCTCAGCACATCCCTGTGCACCTGAGGCCTCTGCCTGGGATGTGTTTCTGTGTCTCTCCTCCTCAACTCAGCTTCAGTGTCACCTCCTAGAGAGGCCCAGCCTGACCACCCATCTAAACTCAAGTCCCAGAGCTATGACATCACAGCACCTTGCCATTTCCTTCATGTTATTCATTGGAAACTACATTTACTTTATCAGAAAAAAAACAAACCTCCACAGTGACTATCACATCACCCTATTTCCTTCACGGTAATCACCACAATGTTTATTTTTTCAGAAAATCCAGGCAGCAGATAAGTCCTTTATAAGGATAAAGTCATTTAATTCCCACATAACCTTTGAAGTCAGTACTACCATGATTCACATTTTTAAAGATGAGGAATTTATTTTTTGAGAGGGAGTCTTGCTCTTTCCCCCAGGCTGGAGTGCAGTGACGTGATCTCAGGCTCACTGCAACCTCCATTCCCTGGGTTCAAGCGATTCTCCTGCCTCAGCCTCCTGAGTAGCTGGGATCATAGGTGTGCACCACCACGCCCAGCTAATTTTTGTTTTTTAGTAGAGATGAGGTTTCGCCATGTTGGCCAGGCCAGTCTCAAACTCTTGACCTCAGATGATTCACCCGCCTTGGCCTCCCAAAGTACTAGGATTACAGGCGTGAGCCATCGCACCTGGCTGATAGATGAGGAACTTAAGGTTAGTTAAGAGACTTGCCCATAGCCAGTCACCTGCAGAACAGGGACTCCCACCTGGGATTCCGTCTGCAGAGCCTGTGCCCTTACACATCTCGATGAAGTAGCCTGTGATTCATAAAGGGAATACAGTAGAGTGCAAGATAAACAAGACCTTCACTTAACAGCACAGGCCTGCAGAACTAAGGATCAAGTGTCCCCAGATAATGAGGTTCTGCAGGTTTGCATGTGGCTGTGTTTTGCTAGGAGGAGCAGCACGAGGACGATAGCAGATTTTTTTTTTGCCCAGACTTCACCACAAACATGTTTCTTGTCCAGGAAGAGTGTCTGGAATTTTCACAAACCTTGCCGGTGGCTGCTGTGTGTTCCAGTGCCCTCCACCACTCTGCCTTTATGAGATACCAGGCGAGGCCGCCTTCTCTTTGAGCTTTCAGGATGTTGGGGGAATAATAGAAAAGTAAAAGAAATCTCAATTACTCAAGCAACAACTCCCTCAATCCCCTGAGCGAGCCTCAGTCTTCACCCTCTGTGCTTCTAGGCCCTTTGCTCTAGGGATCAGCATTTTATTTGTGTGCTAATAAATCCACAGGCCCAACGACCTGCAGACCCATGTGCTTTTGTGGAATTCTAAGCACAACTTCCGTTGCTTGATTGCTTTTATAAATCAACCAAATATGAAGGATCAGCAAGTGCAGGTTTAAATAAAACAGCACCTTTTACAATAATGGTCCTGCTAATTAACCAGTGAAGTCTGCTACTTGTGTTCAGTGGGGGCTCCCTTTTAAAAAGCACCCCACCCAGTTCCCTTTTCATTTTATCCCACTCTTTGTGTGGCTCAAAAACAGTATTCACCCACAGCTGCTGAAACAGGGGTCAACTAGTGTCATGCTTTTTCCATTCATGGCCAAACATTGGTTCCTACGAGTCTGGAAGTTTTCTACAGTTGAGTGGATAGTTTTGAACTTGGACATGGATTTGAACTCCGAGGAGTCTTGGTTTGTTCTAGGGCACGGTTAATAGGCAAGGGCTAATCCCGAGTATGTTTTCAGGTGTTTTGGTGGCAGAATCAAACAGCAGAATGACCCATCAGGACACTACTTTGTGAGTTCTGAAGCGCTGAGTCAGTGTAATAGGAATGGAAGGGATTTTAAGGAAAGAATACGACCTACTGACCAGAGGTTGGGAGGGGAGACTTACAAGTTAGAATCCTGGATCATTAGAAGGGGATTTTTAACAGAAATAGGAATTCTTCAAAGGGCAGAAAGAAACAGAATTGTTTTGGATGTACTGTTGTGAGGCTCTGGCATATTTGGGCGGAGATGGCCAGTGGGCATGAGGTTGAGATGATTTAGGGACCATTTAGAAGAAACAGCTGAAGACATCAGAGTTGAAGTCATGTACTTGGCTGAGTAAGCCACGATCCCTGACCCGAAAAGGACTCTTGTTTTGTGGGGGGACTGAGGGTTAAGGAGGGTAGCTGGCAGTAGAACTCGGCCCATTAAGAACTGAGCAGTGGAGTGTTCTATGATAGAAGGAAATTCAGGGCACAAAGGAACCAAAAAAGAAGTGGGAGGAGGGAAGGGAACATCCGGATTCATTTTACAGACAGGCTGAAGTCACACTGATGTGAATGTTTGGGGAATGGGGTTAGGCGGGGCCGAGGCAAAAGCAGCTGCAAGAGTGAAGCCCAGAGGCACAAGAGGAGGAGCAGTCTCCGTGGGGGTGTGGGCGGTGGGGACATGGGTAGGAGGTGAGCCTGGGGACAGCCCAGGCAAGACTACACAACTGGCCGAGGAGCCTGGACACACTCGGGGCCACGGGAGGTTGCCAGTAATTGGGTCCGGTAAGCAGGATACTAAAATGCACCCAGGATTTCTGCCTTTTAGTGTACACACACCTTCCCTAGTTATTTCATCAAACCCTAATCTAGTTGCTGCTGTGAAGGAATTTTCCAGATGTAATTAAGTTCCCCAAACAGCTAACCTTAAGATAAGGAGATTTTTTTTTTTTCTGAGTGGACCTGACCTAATGAGGCGAGTCTGTAAAAAGGCCTGGGCTCCTTCCTGGAAATAGAGTTGAAGCATGGGAGGGATTTGTCTGAGGGAGGTTCTCGCTGCTGGCTTTGCAGAAGAAGCGTGAGGGGCTATGCAGGAGTGTGAGGGCTCTCACTGCTGGAGGGGCCATGCAGAAAGAGTGAGGGCTCTCACTGCTGGAGGGCCCATGCAGAAGGAGTGTG